>NMRA01000028.1:525947-540711 GCA_002633005.1 Phoronis australis
AGTAGCAGTAGTAGTAGCAGTAGTAGCAGTAGTAGCAGTAGTAATAGTAGTAGCAGTAGTAGCAGTTGTGGTAGTAATAGTAGTAGTAGCAGTAGCAGTAGTAGTAGTAGTGGCAGTAGTGGTAGTAATAGTAGTAGTAGTAGTAGTAGCAGTAGTAGTAGCAGTAGCAGTAGTAGTAGCAGTAGTAGCAGTAGTAGCAGTAGTAATAGTAGTAGGAGTAGTAGTAGTAGTTAGTACATGTTTTAGTAGTAGTTGTAGTACATGTAATACTTAGTATATAGTAGTAGTAGTAGTAGCGGTAACGGTTAGCGGTAGTAGAAATATTATATGTAGTAGTTAGTACATGTAGTAGCCAGTTCACGTAGTAATAGAAGTAGTATTATAGGTAATAGTAGTAGTAATAGAAGTAGCAGCAGTAGAAGTAGTAGCGGTAGTGGTAGTAGTGGTAGAGCAGTAGTACATAGTTAGCACACGCAGTAGTAGTGGTAGTAGTAGAACCAGTGGTGATAACAGCAGCAGTAGCATCAGCAGTAGCAGCAGCAGCAACAGCAGTAGTAGTAGTAGAGTTGTAGCCCGCATCACATTCCTGTTGAGATCGGTTTACGATGATTTACCGTCACCAGTGAACCTATGTCGGTGGGGAGTTACTGAAAATCCAAAATGTCAATTATGTAGTAGGAACGGCACACTTGCCCATATTTTGCCACTATGCAAGGTTTCTCTACAGCAAGGCAGGTATAGATGGAGGCACGACCAGGTGTTAAGAGCTATGGCTGATGTAGTAGCCCACGAGAGGGAGAAAAGAGCGGCGCAGCCAAAGCAATCGAGATCCATCCGTATTGTCCGCGCAGGAGAGAAGTGTCAACCCAGTAGTGTGCAAGACCCTTCCATACTGAATGGGATTGACTGAGAGATGAGAGTTGACCTGCAGCAGAAACTTGTCTTCCCAGGTGTGGTGGTAACACCATTGCGTCCAGACATTTTGATATGGATGACGTGCCAGAAGTCCATAATCGGCATTGAAGTGACTATCCTTTGGCAGGAGAACTGTGAAGAAGCATACAAGAGGAAAAAACTAAGTACACAGAGTTAATGGAGTCTTACTGAGACCAGGGCTGTCGTGCATGGCTTTCCAGTAGAGATTGGGGATAGGGGTTTTCCTGCACAGTCCGTATGGCGAATTTTCCAGGCTCTCGACATTCGTGGAAACAGAAGAAAGACATTTATTCGTAGACTGGGAGAAAAAGCAAAGAAAGCATCGTGTTGGCTGTGGTACAGAAGATCCGAACCAGCTTGGAGGTAATATTTCTTGATTGGCCATCACTGTGGGCCCGCCAGCAACTTTGCATCTGGAGGTGGAGGAGTCCTCTTCAATATTTTACGTTCTGCAGTTGATACTGTAAGTTAATGGAAGTAGTAATAGTAGTAGAAGTAGTGATTGCAGCAGCAGCTGCAGCCAGCAGCAGCAGGCAGCAGCAGCAGCCAGCAGCAACAGCAGCAGCAGCAGCCAGCAGCAGCAGCAGCAGTAATAGTAGTAGTAGTAGCAGCAGTAGCATCATCATCATCATCATCATCAGCAGCAGCAGCAGTAATAGTAGTAGCAGCAGTAGCATCAGCAGCAGCAGCAGCAGCAGCCAGCAGCAGCAGCCAGCAGCAACAGCCAGCAGCAGCAGCAGCAGCAGTAGTAGTAGTAGTACCTCTAATAATATTAGTAGCAGTATTTGCTGCAGCTGTTGTAGTGTCGGTACGGATGATAGAGGTGATAATAGTACCCGTAGTAGTTATATTAGTAGAAGTAGTGAGTTGTACTAACAGTAGCTGTAGCAGTAGTATTAGAAGTTGAGTAGTAATTATAGTGGTAGTAGTGGTAGCGGTCGTAGTAGCGGAAATAGTTGTTTTGTAGTCGTAGTGAAGAGGTGGTCTAATAATAGTAGTAACACCCGTAACACCAGGTGCAGCAGCAGCAGTAATGGTAGTGCTATTTGAGAGCCACCGCCCGACCAAAGAAGTTGTGGTCTTAGTCTTCTGGGGACTACTGGCGTAAGCTTTTTGTTAACTGAAATGTCACCCTCTCATCAATGTGTGGATTAAATTTGCTGTTAAGGTTCGTATAAAACCCGTGAAAAAAGAAAACGTGATCTTAGTGTTGTTTCCGTTTGTTTAACATGGAGATCGTTTGCTCATCTTTGTCTTCTCCTGATCGAGGTTCGCATTAATCGCAGCAAAACTGATTTTTGCACACGTAGTGAAATTATTGTGCAGAATGGTACGATTTGTACCAAATAGATGGTCTGTTTATGTAGATGTATGTGTATTCAGGCATCAATCCGACAATGACAACGGTCATTTGAAAAGAACAAGAGAATGCTACAACCCTCGAAAGAAAAAAGTTGGTGCCAAGTGCATTCAGTAAACGTTTGGAATGCAACAATGCAACAAAACGCTAGCTTATTGTTAACTTGTCAGAACGACCACGACCCGCAGGGATATTCTTGACGGGCGGGTAACTAGTAACTTGGACGCTTCGCCTCCAAGCAGATTAGTTTCTGAAAGCACACTGCAGTTACATGACCCTAAACATTTTTCTTGCAATTGCAGATCGTCAAACAGACTGCTGTTCCCGTTCCCAAACCGCCAACAGGTATTGTGTGTCTCCAAACAGCAACTGCAAGCTCTTCACCCAAAGAGCCTCGAATGTAACAAATCTCCACAGATGTGTGGAGGGAACGCGCTTCGACACGCGGGGGTGTGTTTGTAATCATATCGAACTTACGCCGTGTAAGGTTTAGGACCAGTTTCACCTGCTCGCAGTCTTTCTGTAAAGATAATTTTAAAAAAGCAATTCTAGCTTTGTACTTTGTATCTGCAAGAAGTACGCGTACATTGCGGTAAATACATACAAATTATCCGATGTCTTCTGTTTCGTGATTGGTCATAGAAATAACGTCACATAACTTAGCAACAAAGGCTGGCCTTTCCAACTAGGGCACAGATTGGTCCTCTCAACAAGATATTGCTCTTTTAATTTTAGTTCTATGTTGATCGTTGCTAAGTAACTGCTGAACAATGATGTTCGTGTACTGCAATTTTTTTATTTCGTAAGAAATGCGCAGCACCGAGCGACAACTCCCGTGACTTTCCAAATGTGGAAGCGAATACAGTGAGAAACTTGATCATATTATCGGCTTGCAAGTAGCCGACTGCGCGCTGGAGGCTGGAACGAAGCTATGCACACTTCTCACTGGATTTTGCCTGGCAGTGCAAACGTCACTGAACTTGTCACCTCTCTTTCACTGTGTCGAAACGACGAAAACTCTATGAACAAAATGAAACGTTGTGAGTAATTTCACCTCCAAAGCATTGTATATGACCACAAAAACTTTCGCTTTCACCGAAAAAGATAGCAGGGCTCCGAAAAAAGTGGCAAAAACGCAAAGAATTAACGACTTTTAGTTCCAAAACCCACTTCCCTGCCAATGTTCCACACGAGCCAACACTAAATTCATAAAACAGTTTACTACTAATTCCGAAAAATGTGGTCCAAAAGTGCTGCCATTTAACAAGATTTTTGCAATTCCAGGTTGCTTGAGGGCTAGCTAAAATCCGAATTCTCAGTTTCTGAGCAGCAACGAAACAATACTGCAAATGCCAACATTTTTAACAAAAGCCGTATCTACAGCAAAACTAGTAAATTTTCTTATTCACAACATGCTCACAAATACACGCAAGACAGACTTACTGGAACCCGCGTGTAATGTTTAAAAACGATTTCCAAACCCGGCCTACCCAAAGGAAGTGTTGTTGTTTGGTTTTCTTGTACTGATTTGGCTACGCTTCACGCGTTCTTTGGTTTTCTCAACAATTTTGAGATGTTTTCTAATCCCTCGTGAAAAGGAGGCAGAGGCCACCCCCCCCCCACTCCCTATAANCCCCCCACTCCCTATAAGAGGACTCAGACTGAAAGGGTAGCCTCTTCAGTGGCCATCATGTTGCTAGCTTACGTTGTAAGGTTCCAGGCACACTCGCAAAGGCACACCTTTCACTCGCTGGCCAGCGAGATACCGCCACCATTGTCATATTGCGCTAGACTTTACGTGAGGTGAAACGACTGGGTACGTCATTGAGCTATTTGCATAATGTAACAAGTGAGCTGTATGAGAGCTCACAGTTACAACTGACTTCAAGCGATAAACCCCTGCTTCGCGCCGTAGACGATATACATTAGCGGTGAGCTTTCGGCCAAAATGGTTCGCTTATGGAACGGAAACGCTTAATTCAGTCCCACAATTCAACATTATAGCCTCCTCAGTGGCCGTCATGTTGCTAGCTTACGTTTGTAAGGTCCCAGGCATACTCGCAAAGGCTCGCATTTCACTCGTGAACATTTATTAAAATAAGATACGTAAACAAAGAACTTATCCTTTGTTTATATGATTTTATTTTACTAAACAAAATTAATTAAATAAAGAGCAAGAACCCTAACTCTGTGACTTCTTCGGTCGCCAACCCTACCCTTTAAGTCAGAGTCCTCTCATGGTGGGGGCGGCTAAGGCTGATTGCCTCTGACTCCTATATATGAGGGGAGTAGATAACATGTCAAAGTTGTTAAGAAAACCGAAAACGTTACATGTGAAGCGTCACCGCGTCTGTACATGAGAACCACGTGTTATATATAACAAAACTAGTATTATTCGCCGTCGAAACGACTGGAGTTTGAACAACTTGATGACATTTTTGTGAATTACAAAAAGACAACACTCGCGATAGTTTTATAACAATAAAAGTTCGGCAGTGTTCCAAAATAAACCAAGAAAACCATTTCTATGGACGTCCGTTGTTAGGAAAGCTTTGTTGATGTGGAGGGTAATACTCGTCTATCAGATCGTGCGCTGCGTATGTCTCATAGATGAAGGGAACCTAACAACGGACGTAAGCAAATCTTTCTGTGACCTTGGGATTCAGGTTAGCGTTTTAAACCACAACTGAAACGAACCAGAATTTTCGTTAATTCGAATAAATTCTGAAAGTTTCATGGGGGTCGGGCCCACAAACCCTTCGTGGGATGTCTCATATCCATGCTCTCCGGTTGCCTGTCAACTATCTGGCTGTGCACATGCCTTCAGGAATCACCAAAAATACATATAATAAATTAAGAATTTGGAAAAAATGCAACTCAAGAACCCGCAATTAAACTGAAAAGGCTGGTTTATAGACGTATTTGACAATTGTAAGAAATTGATGCTTCAGGCAATGAGGATGGTAAATGAAATTCATGAAATTACCAACTCATTTAACTCTGATAGTGCAAAGATGAGCGCTTCTAGACGCGAACCGTACATGTAGCTTCAATCTTTTCATTCTGTGACCATGTCAGGGGGGAAACTTCATTTTTTCTGTGTGTTTATAAATATCTTCAAGCATTTGATATTCGAGAAATCTCGTTTTTTAAGTTGCACTTTTTTGTAAAAAATTCTTTATGCTCTTCTACATGTAATATGGCAGTATTTAACCCTTTCTGGTGCTGTTGTTTTTTTCACTTTATAATGAAATACTAATATTCCCATACAAAAGATCAAAGCTACCAAAGACAAAAACAGTGAAATATAACAAATCTTGTAAAATAATCACGTTAATTGTTTCTTAGATTCTAATAGGGACCTAGAAATTGCGATGTGACGTCAGCACTTGTATAATCTAGGTCATACAAAAAGGTGCTTGGTCAAGATTCTCCATTTTGCGTCTCAAATGACGAACATTTAGTCTGTTTTGTCGGAGTGTGCGGTCGTGCCCTCGTTTATCGCGGCCGCCTGGGTTCAGTTGGTTACGTCTAAGAAGCTGCCAAGAGCAGACTGGTTGCAGTGTCTCCGCTTTATCCTCGAAAACTCAATTAGTAGTCGCTGGTGTGCCGTAACTCTGATACCGGCCTTTTGCGTACCCTTTGTTCCTCTGTGAAGCCGTACTTTAAGTTATTACGCGATCACTGCCAAAGGTGACACAGACCGGAAGTAAAGTTTTCTTGGGCAGCGATTCAACTTGGACCGTGCGAACCAGCAGCCCTTGGCTAGATATGGGCACTACGTCACCTCCCCTCCTGGCTGGCTTGAGGCTGTGTATTTTAAACCGAAGGTAGACCAAATCTAGTCACTGAATAGGAGATTTGAATCAAGTCAAAATTACATTTTATACTTAAAATTATCACTAAAAAGCGGGTACTTTCTTTAACGATACTTTGTGGTTATTTCCATATCCTCGATGAAGCATGTCTACGGGAATTAAGATGACTGTCGGAGGAATGCCAATTCTATTTTTTTGGCAGTCGATAAACCAACCCTTAAAGTAATGGCCGGATTTTTTGGCTGTTTTTGGTTGCTGTTAACTTCTTCAGCGCGCACGATAATCACAAAGCATTTTAATTGACGCAAGAGGAGTGAGCGGACCGCGTGACCTTTTGACTGACACTTGCATTGTAGCACGTGAAGATATCCGAAGGAAATTTTATCCCTTTGACTTTTTGTTCGTGAATTGGTGTGATTTTGCGTAACTTCCCCAAAATGGGACTTGGCGAGGGAAGCTCGAGTGAACCTCGACATATTTCCACGGATATGTTAGAATTATGTTGACTAAGTTTTCTTCGGAATCGTGGTACGCGTTAATTACAATACAACGCGTATACATACATGTTTCAAACAATATCATCCGATGCATTTTGAAATTAGTAAATTTTAATGGGGGTATACCATCGCCTGTGTAGGTGTAACTGCCTACAATAGACACAGTCTCTATGGACTTTTCATCAATTCTCTGCAACCTGAATATGTGTTTTCTGTTTGTAAATATCCTACGTTCTGTATCAAACGCACTCTTCTTATCGTATGTAGAACCCTTTAATCAAACTGAAGGTTGCGTACCCACGCGATCCAGAATTTTCACTTTGGTCAATGAATAACAATCTCTGCCAAACACTATCATCCTAATCAAAATATTTAAAACACCACCATACTGAATTAAGTGCATGAAACGACAACTTTATTAACATGCTAATAAACAGAGGTAAGTGCCCGGTTGCATGTCGCAAATAGGAAATCAATTCAGTTCCCTCAATATATTGCGTGTTTGTGGACTTGTAAAAACAATGATTGTTTTTCCCTATAAAGTTGTGGTTTCATTACTAAGTCAATTTTGGAATTTGATACAAATCAAGGGTGAGCTTTAAGTTGAATTTTCAATATTATAGAAACTTAATAGGAATCTTTTCATGCAACGCTCCTAATTAAAGGACTAAGTGTTGATTTTCATTGAACCCGGGGCTCAGTTCTCAGTTGAATTATTAAAAATAACTTCACTCTAGGAGGAGCTCATAATCAGGATGAAATGAAAAAATACATCTGAGAGTAAAAAATAACACAAATACGCAAAGGATTTAGGGAAATTAGTGTAATACCTACTTGGGACCGTTTCATGCAACGGGCAATGGTGGATTTTCTTAAACAAAATGTGAAACAACAAAATTTTTCGACAATGTTCATCACAAGAAGAAAAGTTCGTGGTAAAATAATGAGTTTTGCTGACTTGTCACGTACACGCTTTAGTTCAATTGCCTGAAGTTTTAATTAACACAGAATGTACACGTACAATTATTCTTCACCACCATACTAATTTACAAGACCATCATAGTGAAATCTATAATAATTGGGAATTGGAGACAAGGTTAAGTTATTCCAGTATTAAAGTTTGAATGAAGAAAGACAAGAATAATGTGTTAAGAATATGCAATGTCATATTTTCATGAATGGGTGATTGGCAAAAATGACGTCCGGATATGATTAAATTCACAGTCAATTTTTATTCATTCAATTTAAAAAATATATTCCCGTACATTCTTAATAATTTCACCGGGTATCGTATGTTCCTGTTCATTGTTCATTTTCTTCAACAAAACGTAAAACAATAAAAACGTTCGATAATGTTCATCACAAGCAGAAAATTTCATTTTAGAATAATTAGTTTTAATATCTTGTCATTATCCTGCATTAATTCATTTGCCTAAAATTTTAATAAACACGAAAATGTAACTTCATGCACAATTATATTACACCGTCATTCTAATTTAAAATTAGAAGACCATCATACTGAAGTCTATAAAATCATCGTTGATATGTGAATACGTCGACATAAAACACTTTGATTCTGACTTCTCTGTAATTTCTCCTGCTGGTAAGCACGTAAAGGTTTTGTTGCTTGTATTCCCAATAATTTGAATATCCTGGCTACCTTTCTCTTAATCTACGCTGTTATGGAATACGATTATGAAGATTTGGATACACTATTTCTATTTTGTTTTCTAGGTAACGATGAAGAACGCTGCGTTTTTCCTCACTTTGTTGGTGATCACATCTGTAGTAACTTCAAAGTAATTATCGATGCTATGATGTGATTTTATGCAGAAAACTTAGCCTTGTCATTGGCTTAGACCACTTGCGCAGCCTTAAAGCTCTTTAATGCGTCTGAGGTGTAATAAACGTGTACTCATGGCCACGTATTGATGCTGAGGGCATTCACCAGTTGCCAGAGAAAACAGTGCCATCCGTAATGCACCTGCTCCAGGGAATGTTGCAAAGTTGCAACAATTCTTGGGCTTGTTGAGCTACTACACTCAGTTTATTTTGAACCTTTCAACGTTGCTGACCCCGTCGCACAGGTTGATTTACAAAGAGCATAAATGGCATTGTGGTTATGCCGAGAATAGTTCGTTCGCACAGGCGAAGCGGATTATTGGGTATTCGCTTTAGGCAAAGACAAAGACTTGGTCCTGACCTGCGATGCGTCGCCTTATGGCGTAGGTGCGGTCTTGTCCTACAAATCAGTGACCTGAATGTCTGAAGAGACCCATAGCGTTTACGTCCCGCACACTTTGTCCGACAGAGCACAACTACTCCCAACTAGAGAAGGAAGCTCTTGTTATCCTTCTTGGCGTCAAGCATTTTAGTCAAAACTTGTATGCCAGAGTTTTCGTGATCCATAGTGGACAGAAGACGTTGTTTGGCCATTTCGGGGAAAGCAAACCTATGCCGAGATCACTTCCTCTCGAATGTAGCGTTGGACAATGACGCTGTGACCCTACAATTATAGGTTAGTGTATCGTCCTGGCAAATACAATGCCATGCCGACTGCCCCAGTAGATTGCCTGTAACAGTTGAACAGGAGAACATGCCTATGCCACTTTTGATACGAGTCACCTAGTCTAGAATCTGGCGCGGTATGCCAGCCGTCTGATAGTAAACGTTGGATTGAAGCTGAGCATGTATTGTCAGCAGTTATGCTCTTTGTTTTGACTAGTTGGCCAGATTGGGGAGACGAAGATTTCAAGCTGTAC
Source organism: Phoronis australis (assembly GCA_002633005.1). NCBI lineage: Eukaryota > Metazoa > Phoronida > Phoronidae > Phoronis > Phoronis australis. The sequence goes on from NMRA01000028.1 coordinate 535,321, forward strand.
TTTGTTCCTAACGAGTTGAGTACTCAGGATGGCATGTTACTCTGGGGTTCTCGTGTGGTAACTCCTGAAACTGGTAGCATCAACTTCCTCAGTGAGTTACACGATACTCACTTTGGTGAGTCATGCATGAAGTCGTACGCTCGAGAAGAAATGTTTGGTGGGCCAAGCTGCATGCTAATATCGAGAACTACTGCGTCTCCTTTTTTCCTGTCAAAGCCCCCACTATGACTCCTTTGTATCCTTGGGGTTTGCCTCATCGGCCGTGAACTCGTGTTCACTTCATGATAGTCATTTTTTGTTGCTCGTTATGTCCATTCGAAATTGATTAGCTTGCACCCAGTGAATTTGTCATGTTCTAGTATTACCAATGATAAACTTCGTTGCTCATTTTCGACACAAGGTCTCCTGTGTCGATTGTTTTTGACAATGACACTTCGTTTACTAGTGACAAATTCAATTAGTTTTGTTCTCAGAACGACATTAACCATATAACCTCAGCTACTTACTACTCTAACTCTAATGTTCTAGCAAAACGTGTTGTGACTACGGTCAAGGGTGCGTTGAGAAAAATGCAGTCTGGTGATTTGCAGACTAAACGAATCGTTTTTGCTCCTTTATTGGAACGGAACTCTCCGTACTCAGTCGCAGGTAGAAGTCCATCAGAATTGTTCATGAAGTGTCGATTACGAGAGCGTATCTCTCGCATGTTCCCAGACCCGTGTCGTATACACTACTAGGCTCTTTGATGCCAGAATTGCCTGAAGACACGTGCATCAGACGATTTGTGGACGCTACGATCAACCTACTGTGATTACCGGTTCTGTAGAGCGCGGTCCTTCTGAGGTACTTTGAACGTGGCAGCTGGGTGCACTTATTTGCAACATTCTGCTAGATTGTCTCACAAGTCAGATCAGTCAGATTGCTAAGAGTAGCCTTGCTCTTATGCCTTGGTATTAAGAACGTGTTTGGTAACTGCTTAGTTTAGGGTAGACCTTGCTGCTTATTTTTTCTCGGCTACGTTTCCACTAAGTAAGAGGAATGTTATAGTCTGGTAGTTCAGTGTATATCAATCAATCAATCAATAATTATTTATTTTTATGACCTTTAGCAATCGCTACCCAGCCACAACTTGGGCTTATAAGTCACCAGTTCTAAAGAGAACTTACAAAAATAGGCAACGCATACACGTATACAATGACAAAAAAAATCAGACCATCCTTCTCAATAATTAATACGTAGTAAATAAAATCAGACCAACCTTCTCAGTCATTATTGATCAAGCAGTAACCAACCTTCTCAATAATTATTAAGTGATAAATATTAACATTTTTTTCTCCTGCGAAATGCATTATAAATAAAACTGATAACTACTTTACTCACATTGGTGTTAGTCGTCAGGAAAATAAATTCCTACGTTTGTTGCATGAGAACACATGCAAACGTCAACTAAAAAAACCATAACGAATGGATTGCAATTTGTCAATTAAACAGTATCTTATAATTGAAGCATATAATTTCTTTTCACCTAGTGTCGTTGAAGCTTTCATGAGTGGTGGAGGTAATATCCCTGGTGCGCAAATTATTCGGAGTGCAGAGGCCGACATGGATTCATTGATCAGTATTCTACCAGCAGACAATCCGAACGTCAAAGACTAGAAGAGGTAAGCTGAATTTTGCAAGAGTATGCGTTTTAAGACATAAAATACTTGTAACCAGGGACAGGTCTAGTGCATGGAACCCCTATCACTCTAAAATGAAATTGAATTAGTAATACCAGAGATGAGGATGCCGTGAAGGTTGCTCGCAAAAAACGGGACTCAAATTCGGATGTAATGTGGTCCAAAACGTTCTCGCGTTACTTCCTGAAGAATTCAGACGTGATTACACCTACTCGGACAGAAATATTTAGTCAGAGAATGACTTGAGGAATTTTTTGTTCTAGTTATATTTTTGCGTGTTACTTAAATTGCTTACGTCTTTGGAAATGGGAACAGCCCACTACTCACCATTCGGTTCACCATTCCGAAGGTTCACTACTTCGAATGTTCGATACTACGAAAAGATCGACTCATGTGCAATTTTTATACTTTTACAAGCAAAAATGAATGATAATTCGGTTGTTAGCTACACTGAGTAGTGTACCTTCACCGAGAACAACGCCCGGATATTAAATTCCTTTTTTGGATTTCATGGGCATGCGAAATTGCCCGCATGTCTTACAGAAAAATGAATACGTTATTGCATTTTTAAAATATGAAGTAGGAATATTGATGAATTATCAACCACGATACATTTATCAAGTCTATGTCAATGTCGCATCAGTTTACAGCGCGACTGAAAATTTTAGGGCCGCTGCACCTGAACCGCACCCACGCACACGGCGTAAATGTAGTTAGGAGGCTACCCTGTCCCTGCCAGTCTTCACGAAGTCAGAGTGCCCCATTCAGTCTTCTGAAATTTAAAACCGTTTGTCCCCGCACCCCTGACCCTTGCCCCAGATGTTGTCCCTGAGTCATTGGTTAGATTCGAGAATCACTATTGGTGGTGATTGGAACTGAGCTCTTTTGTAAACAATGTAATCATTTGATTAAGAGCTATTCAACTTTTGCACACCCTTTAAATGGTTTCTAAATGGACACGGATGCAATAGCTTATTGATGTCATTTCCGACTCATTAGCTGACAGTCAGAGTAATGAACTATGTGGCTTAGTGGTTTCTACTCCGGACTCCTGTTTGGGACACCTGGGTTCGAATCCTGGCTTCACTGGCTGACAATCGAGCATTGCACAAAGGTGTCTCCTACTCCTCTGAACTCTATCTTACCAGTGAATATATGCAAGGGCGTGAATGAGAACCTGGATATAATCCGAAAGCTACTCCTAGCCGGGACTGTGCTTATATTTAAGAAAAAAATATTTGTAGGAGCTCTGGTTTCAGAATTGTGGACATTCGAAGTATTGAACTTTCGAAGGTGGCGAACCATCGGAGCAGTGAATCTTTGGAGTAGTGTACCTTCGGGGTAGCGAAACCTTCAGAATAGTGACATGTAACCTTGGAAATCAAGTTAGTTGCTTGAAAGAAGTCTGTGATGCTTTGCACCATTAACACTATTGACAAGAGAAGCCTTTCTTCATTGACCAAAGTTTTTATTGGGTCTAGACTTACTTTTCTCCAAAAATGGGAAAATGCTTGTCGGAGTTTTTTCAATGCAAGAAACTCGGTTATAGTTAAATGTCTGTTTTTTGAGCAACGATGGAGGGCTGCCTATAGTTAACGTACCGTTGACTTGTACTGAAATTAAAAGGGCGGAAACGCACATAAGAGTACACGCAGGCATTTCAACCTACCAATCCACAATCGAAGTGGACACTGGATGAAAAACATACGTGTATTTGACGAACACTTTCAATTCCAAATTTGAAAATGCCTGTCCTTTACCGTAGTATGCAAGCAATATCAGGTAACAAACCTATTTTCTGCTGTTTTGTTTCTTGGGTGCTATTTTAAGGCATTCGCACCGTGTTACTTTTTGGGAGCTCTCTCGCTGCTACATAGCGTAGCTAGGTTTAGACATTTACGTCTAGACTCCCTTGTTACCCTACGGTCTAGCCACCCCGTGTGTTCAAAGCCGATGAGTAGCATAAAGCCTCCCATAATCGTCTGCCCGATCCTGTCATCTACGCAAATACCACTCGGATGAAGTTCGTCGGGTATGGCCCGATGATTAGCCTACGTGAAGCACTTTGAATCAGTAGCAAAATTCAAAATTATTTCTAACTCTGTTATCATTGTAGTTAGTAGTACCAGTAGCTGCAACAATTTTGTTGTTGTCCATCTGTATCTTATCTTTAACGGATTAGCTGGGACTGGACCTTTTCCGCTTTGGGGGGGGGGGTTGTATCGAAACCCTCGAGTCCCCCCACCTGGCTACGGGTCTGCTGGATATCCAGAAAGGTTCGTCAACTTGTCAGTTTCCCTGCCTAATCTTTGGTAGCAATTATTATGATGTTCATTTTCTTTGATGAGAGTCAAAAGTATTGCCACAGACTAGCTGCCTTCAAATGGTTTGCTTTTGAAAGGGTTACCTATACTTTTTGTTACGCTATTTGTAATGTGCTGTTGGTATTGTTACTGACGACAGCTGTGTTTATTGTTGTATAATGCGTTGAAATTTCTGCTATAAAACATTAATATGTATTTTTTGATTTTCAAGGAAACATCGAATTGAGAAAAAAGACAAGCTGTTTCAAATTCAAAATATTGTTTCCCAGATCTTCTGCGATGTAATATTGGTTATATAATTGTTAGAGAAATGTTTTGCGGGTAGACCTATCAATTTATGTTCAGATGCAGAGAAGCACGAATTGGAACAATATTGGGGGAAATAATAGTGCACCGTCCGCTATAAAATATCACATTCCTCCCTATCGCTACCACTTCGCCACTTCCGCTTGTCGTCACCCTTCTTACCCACCAAACGGGTGCGGACTTTGCTGTTAGGGTGGGGGCAAACTTTTTGTTTAAACAAAATTTCACGGCAGATTGCCTCTGCATTACGCATTAATGGCAAGAGTTTGTTATTTACAGATTAGTACTCATTTAATGGGCTTCCAAAACATGTATTGTCAAATGCACTCTTTTTTAAGACATTTATTGCTATAATAATAACAACACAACACAAAGACAGTAATCCCCAATGACACATCACACGCACACGCACATATTTCACCGAAAGCTCAATTTCACAAACCAAAAACACCAAATGTACTTTTCTCATCTGTATTACTTTTTAAAGAGTAAAAAATGCATTCTTTCTCAGGTGGCCGATTCCACAGAAAATTATCAAATGGTCCAGTATCCGTTCGATTTGTTGGTCTAGTGGACCCTACATTTTCTCCCTCTTGTATTGAAGATACGATAGGTTTTCCATTTCGATAGAATTTAGTGGAAATGAATTCCAAAGCATTTCTGTGCTTAACGGAAGGTTCAAATACTTTAGACCTGAGAGAAACCAGTACTACGGGCTGCTAAATACGGATTTAACATCGTATGGGTATATTCAGTTATAATTTCGTCTGTTTCTGAGAGCTATTGAACAATTCATTTGATAAGAGTCCAGTTTGCAGAGATTTCACTTATTACTTTGCGAAATAAATTTCGCCAAGTATGTTGCTCTTCCACTAAGTTTTTTTTTGTTCGCACGATACAGGTCGCGATTTTCTTCACGAAAGTTACACATAACACGTACTTCCGGAAGTACTGGAAGCTTATTGTTTTTCGTCAAAATCGGATCCAAGATGGCGGCTGTGGCGGCCATTTTGTTTTCATTTAAAGGTTCAAATGCTTCTGGAGGCTACAATTTTTTACGTAAAAGGCTAAGAATCGGCACA
>NMRA01000028.1:542182-574645 GCA_002633005.1 Phoronis australis
AACTGTTGCCTCTGACTAGGTGCTTTCAAATGGTTTGCTATCGAATAGGGTTGCACATATGTTTTGTATACCATCTGAAATTGCAATTATTTCTCAGCCATTTTGTGTTGTGCTGACGGCAGCTGTGTGCATTGGTGTATAGTGCGTTTTAAGCTATGCTATCAAACTGTAACATTTTTATTTGATTTCCAGGGTTTTATGGGATTGAGAAAAATGTCAAGTTTCCCAGATTTTCTACAATAAAATTACGTCCCTTGGCAAAGTGTTTGTTTTATTCAGGTGGCAGTGAAATATTATGCAGGTAGTCCTATCAATTTACCTTCATATGACCGACTAATGCAGACCAGAACGAAGGCGAAGTACTTTAGGGGGGAGAAAATAAGATTGCACCCTCCTCTGCAAAACATCAGATTCCTTCCTATCGCCACAACTGTGCCCTCTCTTGTTTTCACCAAACTCGCCCACCACCCCCCTCCCTCCCGCCACGTGGGTGCGGATTTTGCTGTTTGGAGGGGGAGGGGGTGTAAACCCCGTGTTTCAACAAAATTTCACGATAATAGATCACTTTTAGAACTGTACGTGCAATTTCTGTTCAATTTGTTGTTCTAGTCGACTCTAAATTTTCACCTCCTTTGGGTGAACTTATGATAGGGACATGAATTCTGCAGGATTTTTGTGTGTAACGGAGGGTTCAAATACTTTGGACCTGAGAGAAACTCGTAGGCTTAGTGTGTGCTGCGAAATACACAGAGAATTAGCGTATACAATGTTGTAGAAGGAATATCGATTGGGTGACTTCGGTTATAACACATACTAGGCGTTGATGAAAGCGTGTGTTATCAAGCGAGAAGCAATTTTCCATACCAGTCCATTGGTACAATTATTCCGTGTTAAAGTCTATGCAGACTGACTAAGAATTACAATACATTAGCTACCTGCAGTGCACTAAACCCAGAGGTATTTATGGCCTTCACAACTTCCCACTACTCTGTGGTGGTGTTCTAAACAAATGCAAAATACTGAATAACCAAAAACGAAAGAAAACTGACCCAATATATCAATAGACGTTGAGTTACCCAATACTTTGATAACAATCGACAAATGATGTAAAAATACGACAAAAAACACATAAAAAGTACACAATGCATTGTGCAATACAACGCCGGAGTGCTCCGACATCTGCTGAGAACTAAGGAAGGTAAATTGCAATATGGTAAACAAAAATTCCTACGCCAACACAGAAAAACAATTTCCAATCTTACACTGTGCCGTTGTTGTCAAACTCTAAGTGAATAAACAGTTAACAATTAAAGCAGGTTATTGATCATGATTTTTTGATTAATTCAAAGAAAATTTACTTTAGATTTGAAAGATTTAACATAGCGTCTAAGTAAACGCCCTCGTTGAAATACTTTTGCATATCAAAAATCTGCATATAATAACTCATAGTTAGCATCATCGCCGAATAAGTTGTCAGTTGAAGTCACTGGTGTTGCGTCCATGAAGTGTTTTATTGGGTCGCTGATGGTAGCGGAAATAAAACCCTCACATGATGAGAAATGCTATGAGACTGTCTTTATAAGAATAAAATGCCTAGTTCAGTTTTGGCGTTTTAGCTTGCTAGACGTTGAAATGCATCTTTAACATTAGAATTTAGACATAAGTTCCTCACATCACATGGAGCCTCCCTAAGAATCGTGTAATTTTCAAAGGATACCTGTGTTGCTACTATGCTGTATAATTAGGTACAAAACATCAGTGGCAGCTTTTATTTTAGAATAAAACACAACCCAGTGATTCAACGAGCTTAATAAATCTTTATTGAAATCGGAATTCTTGCAAACAAATTACATCCGCGTCCAGTAATTTTCCTCACTTTGATAACATTTCGTCATTGTCTGAAAAAAGATGAAAGTTTGTTGTAAGATCCAATAGTTGACATTACTGCAGCCCACATTGTCTCATCGTCATATGTAAATATGTAGACACGCGCTACGACGCAACATTCAGTTCAATTCGTTCATTTCTTAAAACATTTCGACCGCATTTGTAATATTCCTTACCAAGTCAGCTAAACGGGCAAGCGTGACATCCACTTTAATCCACTCACCAAGAACTGTCATGACCATTCTGTGACGCAGTGAATATGTGTTTTAGTTGAATCTACTTTTATCGCTCAGTTGAGACGCCGATTTTAATTGCCAGTGATGAGACTTAAGATTGGATGAAATCATTAAACAAGAGTTTAGTTTTAAAGTCAGTTGTGCAAAACAAATATCAGCCAGACGTTAGTAAAAACATCAAAATTACTAGTGAAAACACAAAAAACACAAATACTATCAAAGCGGCCTAGAACGTGAAAAACAGCCTAAATTGCAATATTCAAAGTAGTTTTCTCCACTGAAACAAAAGTGAAACTGTTCACTAGGTATTTTTACGGTTTGTTCGTAGAGATGTCGAATTTCTGTTGATGTCAAATTTTCCTTTAGTTTCAAACTTCAAAAAAGAGAACGATCTGTCATATATACTATATCGAAATTGTGACCTTTGCTCTTTGAGGAGGACAAAACCATGGAGATTTCAAGCAGGAGCACGTCCGACTTCTTTGACCCCGTGCGTGCATATTTATAATTGGGGGAGGAGAACTTGAAAACTGTATTGGGATGAAATAGTTTATATTTCGCCTGTGTTTCGAAAATAGTGAATCTGGCGATATTTCTAGAAACTCTTACTATATTTAAAGTGAATAACTCTCACGTTAGCATCTCCAAGAAATAGATTCCCCACGATCTGTATAAAAGATGTTTTTTAACGAATTAACAAATATATAAAAACAGTACCTCATACGCAGGACAAGAACTTGTACACAATTTGTTGTTTAAAGCGCTGTTAACAAACTCCGGTTTTTCGTATTTACGACTTTATGGCCAGTGCCAAAAGACTCTGATTTTCGTAAACAACTTGACAGCTACGAATTTTTAGCTTAAAAAGTTTAATCATCAAGTCACCTGTTTACACGCTCCGATTGACTCTAAACAACAGTCGTCTTCGACTAATAAAAACGTGCAGACTAAGATACTGCAGTCCCAATTTTTCCAAGGAACGTTTTTAAAGAGATTGCTGGCCAGTCCCTGTGTTGTTTCTGATACGCGACTGAGTGAAATATTCTGAATATATTAGATGTTTCAGGCTATTAAAAACACGATGTAATGACGTGGACTATGAATGTTTCCATTCACTATCGCGAAATAGAACCAAGTCTAAAAGAAATCTTGTGTCTTCGGTACACATCTAAATGTCAAGAAAATTAGGTACCAAAAAGATAACTTATTTTTAGTAGTTTACAATACATGAAATTCTGTTCGTCTCATTTGTTTCGCACATTTCTGAAATGCAGCGTTTCAATGAACGAAAACCCCGGTATACTATGTTTTTTAAGTTCATGCGCGGTGACCCTGGCACGGTACTTCAATGCCACTGGATAACGGCCTGTGTAGTGACGCATTGTTTTGCGCACATTAACCAATCCAAGGCCACCATTATTCACATTGGTTTCGTCTTAGTAGACGGTACAGAATTAATTAAGTGAAACATAATTTAACATTAACAAGCTAATAAAAGCAACCTCTTTTCCTGGTTCATGTCTTCCACTGTTAGTTGTTTCTGGAACTCTTCAGCATTGGACTCTGCACGCCGATCAATTCTTGCACCCATTACATTTGCAGTAAAACCCTCCACTACACTGTAATACAAGTACCCAATATGGTCGAAAATTAGACAATCTGTTTAGTTTTGCTTATAAAAATGTTCAACAAATATATATTACGAAAGTGCGTCAAGATTTCCTGATAAAGGTGTCTGTCACGTTTTCCCGTGAGGTGGATGGGCGCAGGTTGTTACCGACCGGTGCTAATAGCTTTCGGTGCGACGATAGACTGAGGACAGGTTCGAGTTAATCACCTTATTAGCTTCGACAAGTCTACTCAAACAAAACGCCCGACGTAATGTCAGTTCTAAGCTCCAGCCAGTGCTGGGAAGCCTTGACTTGCGATGAACTTCTGAGACACTTTCAGGTACTGTTATACTCATTGTTTCAATAACCTGCTGTCTCTGTAGCTGGCTCTGTTTATTAATGCTGTAACTCCTGATTCTGTTTACTGCAACTCAACTATAACTTTCATCTCCAACTGTATCGAACTTACTTGCCTTCAACTCTCTTGTAACTCTCCGCCACTAACCCATGTTTTGGCATTGATAGTATCTTAAAGTGTTCTGGAATATTTCATCAATTTAAGGACATTCTAGAACTTTCCGGAATCTACCCAATCAATCTACAAACATACAATGCATACTAGGCTCTAGTGTGTTACAGACTAAATTAAGCACTAGCGTACTAGAATCTTCTAGAATGTTCCTTGCCATTCTGTTCTAAACAACTTAGACAATCACTGTTCTGATCTCATGGGTCATGTTAATGAAGTGCAGTCTGCTAATGAACTAAGAAAGCAGTAACATAAAAATAAAACCTTTTTAACCAAGATCAGTATCAGTCCACTCCTGACAGTATCAAATGTTTTAGAAAATTCCATTAACTTTGACCAGAATTTTATAACAGCAAATTCCAGCATTGTGTTTCTGTAATTTCATTACAAATAGCTTATTCCCGATAAAGGCGTCGTTACTCCGTGAAATTAACTGAAATCAAACATTTGGCCTATTAGTTTAAAACGCTTAAAATATCCGGTGGGCTCCCGCATTGCCTCAGTTATAGCTATTTGAGAAGAGTGTCGGACTACGGCCGCGGAGGTTGTGGTTTCGAGATCACTCATGACCAACCAAATAAGGCCCAGTGTCAGAGGATGACGTACTCGAATGGTATGATAAGTGATTGATTAAACAATATGTTTCCAAGGTACGAGAGATGTTCCCTTTATCAGCCTATCAAGAAGTGGACGTAGGTTTTATTATTGTTAGAATTCTCACGTCGCAGTCGACAAACTCTCCACAGTTTAATAAAATCTTACCCACTCTACAGCAGTGTATTTTAAGTGAGGTTAACAAGTAAAGTCACCGGCCTTGATTTAAGCGACAATTGGCGATTTGAAATGAAACCACAAAAATGAAACAGATTTAATTTTTTCATGGCTCTGATCAAAGCTAATTAACTACAAAACATCTGCTGTAGTACATACAGTAATGTCAAAATTGCGTTTTGGGCCGTAAAACGGATAAAGTTCCTTTAATGAACTATGTGCAAGTAAAAGATGAACTTTGGACCGTCTTAGACAACACGGGTCGTAGACCTCTAATAAAACAATCCCATAGATTTATAATTTGTATTTTAGATGGCAAGGAGGAAGGTGATGTCGTTTTAATTTTAAATATATTCTGCGATAATGAGTTCAATTACAATAATTATAGTAATACTTACTTTGTCGTAATCACAGAAGTAATAACCAACAAAGCGAAGAAAAATGCAGCAGTCTTCATGGCTTCCTAGAAAATGAGACGGAAAGGAATTGGATTAGACACAAACACTCGTTATTTATGATTGTTCAGTCGTTCTTGTGATTGGTTAAAATTAAAAATTTCAATACTAACCACGAAAGTGACCTTGAATGAATCTTTGAAATCTTCAAATTGATCCTTGTACAATTAAGATCAGGTTTTATAGATTTCAATATAGTGGTAATCGAGTATCATAAGTATATTATTATAACGGCGACCGGGTTATAGTTTTATAACATATAAATAAAGTTCACACTGACGCACGCAAACTTATTATTCTAATCATTATATAATATAATGTAATATATTTTATATTAATGAGTTGAATTTATTAAATTACCTGCAGGCCTACTGGTTATTAAGTTTGACAAAGACAGTTTCATATCCACGAATACTCAGTACACGTAAACATTCGTTTGGGGTGGCGGAGGTGGACAGGAAGGTGGTGGGGGTAGTTTGGGTTGTGCCCCCTCCCAATAATGTTTACCCTCCTACAGACCATTATGGTATGTGTTAATTATAACACAAAGCGTATAATAAATAAGCATGATTTATTCGTTCTTATCCGATGTATTTCGAAATGAGTAACTTTTATGGGGGTGTATCATCGCCTGTGTACGCCTAAACAGATGATGTAACCGCCGACCCTATATAGACACATCAGTTTTCTGCCACCTGAATGTGTGCTCTTTGTTTGTAAATGTACTACTTTCTGTATAAAACGCACTCTTATACCCCTCAGTCAAACTGAAGTTTGCGTGCCCACTCGACAGCCGATGTCGGCAGGTTCTGGAATTGACATACAAAGCAGAAAGGCGGTGTGTTTTATGTTATGAATAATGGGGTTGGATATGAGGTTCATAAGTTATTCCAGAGAAAAAAAATTCAAAGAAGAAAGATAAGTATATTAAAATATGTTAACAACATACAATGTCATCTTTTCACCGTCAATTTTGTCCATTCAAATAAAAAAACGTGCGCTCGTAGATTCTTGATAAATTCGCCGGGTATCGTGTGTTTTTGTTCATTTTTTATTTTCTCTATTTAGTGTCTTGTAAGCCCACTCAGGGCTGAGTTCCTTTATGGAAAGTTGACTTTTGCTATACTGTGGAACTTGTCACTCAGTCTGATCAATGACTAAAAATCTCTGCCAAACACCGCTATCCTAATTTAAACATTTAAAATTTCAGCATACTGAAGTGATACACTCTATCACAGTGCTAAACGCAGTATAGGTGGCGCTGTGTCAGAGGGTAACTGAAGTGAAGCCAATGTTGTTGCTTTCCTAATAAACAGAGTTCTGATGGATTTTAAATGAAACGTGAAACAAGAAAAACATTCGAAAATGTTCCACACATGCTACAAAAATGACATAGAGGCGAAGCGGATAATTGCATCTCCGCCAGTGCGGCTTGTTCACTGACTTTTATCAGGGCAAGGACGTGGTCTTCGCCTCGTCGATCACTTCATAGCGTAGGTGCGGTCGTGCCCCACAAATGACCTGGAGGTCAAGAGAGATCCATTGCTTTTGGTTCCCACTCACGTTCTACTACAATTGCGCCTCAACTCACTGCTCCCAACTACATAACGATTAGCTCTTGCTATCCATTTTGGCGTCAGGCATTTTAATCAATACTTCTATGCCAGAGTTTCTGTCAACTGATCAGTAGACGTTATTTGGCCCGTGTCCATCAGAATTGCTCAAGAAGCGTCGATTACGAGAGAGCATCTCTCGCATGTTCCCAGACCCGTGTCTGTTAGGCTCCTTGATGGCAGAGTTTTCAGAGGACACTGACGTGGATCAGACAATTTGTCGTCGCTACGATCAACCTCCTGCCATTATATAACCACCTCATGTGGTTGTAGATCGGCATTCTGTGTGGTTCCATGAGCCCCAACTGTAGATATCGAATCACCTGGCTCTCTGTCTCCGATTATGTAGTGCGAAGTCCTTTTGGGGTCCTTTGTCACGTGACGGCTGGGTGCGCGTTATTTCGTTCTGTTAAGGGTATCTTACAAGCCAGATGACATAGTTCTCTAGAGTTAGCCTTGCTCATATGGTTTAGTATTAAGGAACTGTTAATTTAGGGTAGACCTTGCTTGAGTTTTTTCCAATTAGGCCTGCGTTTCCACTAGAGGGGATGAATGCTATAGTCTGGTATAGTTCACTATATATGTATTGAATGAGCACAAATACAAACGTCTCGATGAACTAAAAACCCTTAATGAAAGGAATGTAATTTATCAGTTAAAAAATTACCATTTAATCATATTTCTTTTCACTGTAGTGTCGTTAATGCTTTTACTGCTGGCGGAGGTGGTAATGTCCTTGGTGAGCAAATCTTGCTCGGACTGAGTGCAGAGGCCGACGTAGAGTCACTGATTACTGCTTTAAAAGCAGACGATCTGAACGTAAACACGAGAGGAGGTTGTAAGCATATGCTTTTTTAAGACATAAAGTAATTGTAACTAGCGACTGGTCTCGTGCATGGTACCCCGATCATTCTGAAGGGAAACTGTTAGATTCGCCGCTCAAAGGCCTAGTCATTTCTGGCCAGTGATAATCAGTGCATCCAGTATTGTAAAAGGAACCTTTGTTAAACGAACAAGTTTCTTATTGCTAACTAAGATCAAGTTGGCTTGAAACGACAGGTTGGCGCAGGACATGCTTTCTAACAATTAACTGTACAGCTGTTTCCAAACTTACAGTAGAAATAGTAGTTCACTACCCGAATAAAGCTCGAGTTCAGGTATTTTTGATAACTGTTGGCTCGATTCTATGTTAATCACTGCTTCATGGCAAGAAGATAGACTTTTTCGCATTACATGTAGCCTATACCAGACGTTTTATCACAATAAGGGTGACAGCACTGCAAAAAAATGGGATATACTTCTATGGACTACGAATACTGATGTGCCGTAGGATAGTTAGGTTGACCTTAGTATGAAAACCCCACTTGCCATCATGGAATTGGGCTTAAATGATCAGTGGAAGGTTTATCACGACTGAAGGAACTGAAAGTTCATAAGTGGTCTAAATCAAAAGTTTAAGTGTCTTCTTGGACGGCCCAACGCGAGGTTATAGCGGCTTTAATATAAAATTGTGAGAACGCGAGGAAAATCTCGTTTTTATTGGGGTATCAGGGGTTCCTGGAGTGTCATTCAGTTTCAATTATGGCATTACTACGATCTGGTAATGCCTTCCTGATTATACCTGCCAACATTACCTGTGTTATTAGTTACTCCCATTCAGCAAGTAAAGATGCACTTTTAATAGTTTACGCAGTAATAAATTCAACTGTATTCGGCATACTTTAAAGTTATGTTGTATTTCAAGTAAAAAGCGTGCTTGTATAGATATCTGGGACAAATACCTCAGTAAATGTCACTATCATGATTCACACATCGGAAAAGGTTTTTTTAATCCGGTTCAGTAAACAAGGTATTCGCCGCCGTGATTTGAAAAGAAAAATTGCATTTTAACCGACACCTTAGTTGTCAGTGATTTAAAAAACCTTTATTTTTTCTAAAGGCTAGCTGACTGTATAAAAAAATGAAAGGAAATGTTCGACACAACAAATGAAAGCCCTTCAAGTGTCAGTCAGTGAGTGAACTTAAGCATCACAAAAACTCCTGAACGGTATCCGAGAATAATTCAATCTTGCATAGACCCTCTGAAACAATTTTCTTGCTCATATAGTTTAAAATGTTTTGGTATGGCATAACACTTCTATGGCGGACTTGTTAAAGTTACTAATGGAAACCTGAGACAACTTAGGAAAATGACTCATGAACTCAGTTTACTTTTGACAAAATCTGGATAGAAACGGCCTTCGGTCATTGGCCTTCAGTTACTGCATTTGCCGAGTTGTTTCACACTGAACGAATTCCCGGAACATCTTAAATTTAGTTTCGCGGACGCCGACAACTTGAAATCACATCCCTGCGGCAAACATTCGGAATCTCTTCAAGTACCGGTATTTCAGAATGTAAACATAGCCAGAACTGGTCAGTTTGCCGCAACTTCGAGTGTTACTCAACTATTGCTGACTGTGGCTGACTACGTCCGGCGGCGTCACCCAGCGTGTTCTATCACATTAACCGAGTCGGTTTATTCTCTAAGTCTAACCTTTCAAGTTTCTTTATTTCAGCATAAAGACAATAGATGTCTATGATTTTGCAGTCAACGTAGTACAGTACAGGCCTATAGGCTACCGGCGTTCTATAGTCGGGGGCTTATAAGGTGCTGGGGATCTCAGCATGTTGCACATATTTGGATGGGATTAAATAAAGCGAGGTGCATTCTCAAAGTTCGAACGTTAATTCAAGATTTAAGTTATGAAAGTAACATGGCCATTTTTAATTATGTCAACTGACTCGACAACGCAAGCGGCAAACAAGAGCGTGAAATATTTTGGTACCCACAGATGACGCTGTCGTCAGTCACTTCCTCATTTGGTTCCGCTTCTGATTCACGAGCAGTGTGTATGTTGTGATCGATCACATGTTTCGGTTTACTTCGATCTGTGTGTTAGCGTCAGTTGTTCAGTTATGGCAGATCACCGTAAGACAGCCGCAGCCAACAAGTTCTCACTTGGACTTGTTTTACCTGGTTTAAAAAAGGCGGTTAAGAACTTGTCGACTGGAGGACACACCGAACTGGGCAACGTTTTGTTTGACCAGAAGGTTGTCATACACAATCACAACAAAACTGTTTTGTCAAAACTTCAAGGTTTGTAACTACTGACTGTCTAAGACTAAAACAAAGTGCTGTGAAACATTTCTGCAGTCTGTCTTTAAACTCTGTTGTAGCAGTGGCCTGAGATTTTCTGGGTTAACTAGATTGAGCTCTAATTTAAGTTATCAGTTAGGTTCGAGTTATGAAGACTTTCATGGACCCTGATTTAGAGAATCAGGCAATCAATGAATAATGCCTGCTATTTAGTGGATGAAACTGGTTCTCTAAGTCAGGTTATTGTATTAAGACATGAAATTGTCTCTTCTTAGCAATAGAGACTGTGGCCATCCCAGTAGGCCCTATGCCGGAAGTTTTTTGATGAACTATGATGTCTCAAACGATTAAACCATCAAAGTCACGTTGCTATTACTTTTTTGCGCATAGAAAGACACCTTGGCTTAGGAGGCCATCAATGTCTTTAATTCATTCCAACTCCAACAAATACTCTTGTAATCAAACTTTCTTTTTTGTGAGCATTCCTTCATTCAGTTTCCTAAATCGGAAACTGGAATTTTTACACTGCTTGCACCAGGGTTACATGCCCTGGCACGAGCAGTGTGGTATGCGTCTCGGAATTTTGTGGGTTTCAACTTAGTTGGGCGCCAATGTTGATAAAGGCTGTAATATTATTGTGGTTTGTACTGGAACTACACTTACCTTATATGACACAATTCGTTAGAATGGTTTATTATGTAACTCTTGCCAAACTTGTGCATTGCAAAAACATGTTGTGCAGTAGTTAGTCAGTGTGCAATAATGTAGTGTTCAAGTAAAGACGTCTTCTTCACTGACCTCTCTCCACACGACATTACATGGTGTCAGGAGTTGGCGATTTTTTGTTCAGTTGTTGCTTAGTGTTCTAAACAATGGCTGCTATAGCTAGACTTGAGCCTGCTGGAACCATTTGTACAGTTGGAGACTGACAAAACAGGAGAAAGTTGGAGTCAGTGGCGGCAGAGATTTGACATTAACCTGATCGCGAGCGGACTCGAGGATGCATCAGATAAACAGAAAGTTAACATTTTACTTCACCTCCTTGGAGCAGATGGTGTCAAATTGTTTAATGCATTTGATTTGTCACCATAAGACAGGTACTGACACGTTTTGACGAACAGTGGCCATAAGAAATACTGCAATATTCGCCAACAAGCATATTTGGAACACAACCAGAAGGCCGGTGAGTCGCTATGGCTTTTGTAGCCGATCTACAGCATCGCGCAAAGGGATGTGACTATGGTGACAGAGTACACATTTGTGACAGAATTGTCAATGGTGTCCGCGACAGTCACATCAAGTTGAAACTTCTAGACTTTGAAGTAAATGACTACTCTTCGGAGAATGTCATTAAAATTTGTCGCGCAAGTGAACTGTCTTAACAGCACCTAAAAAACCTATCAGCGAAGGACAATGTTTGTCACACAAGGCACAAGATGTTGTGTAAAAAATGCATGAGAATGCGTTAAGAGGACAACTGTCCTGCTAGAGGCAAAACATGTCACGTTTGTGGCAGTTTTGGCCATTTTGCGAACTCGAAAATTTGCAAAGTACAACAGAGATCGCTGCAACAGCAAAACCATTATCAACAACAGAGAAGAGAACAAGCTAGAGGGCGTCAAAGAGGAAATCGTGGTTGGAATCACTGAGGACACACAAATGTTCACAGAACAGAAAAGGACGAAATGGCAAATATGATGGAACAATGCAGTATTGAGATGTGTTCGGGATAAATCCAAATTTTGCATATGTACAAATTCTGATGATTGGAATGTCACAGTCGGTAAGTCACGCTTATTCTTAGCAATTGATACGTTTGCAGATTGCAATGTACTGCCACTAGCTACAGTGAGGAAGTTAGGTAGGTAACACCTGTTGAAACAAAGCAATGTTATGATTATTCATGACAAATCATAGAAAGCGTATGGTAAAACTGTATTGCCAGCTGTTTATAATAATAAGACACATGCTAGAGTTTCTTGTACTGGACAACAGGAAACAAGTAGATTTGTTATGTCGTGATGACAGTATGAAATTAAATGTTGTCCAGAGAGTGTTTGAAGTTGACTCTCAGAAAAAAAAGCAAATCACAACTGTTTTGTAAGAAAATACAGTGATGTGTTTGAAGAAACAATTGAGTGTATTCCAGCGGAATGCAATATTCAGGTAGATTTGTCTATACCGCCAGTAGTAGTTCACACTCCCAGCTTAGTTCCCGCTGGTATCAGAGAGCAGATAAAAGTGGAATTAGACCATTTAGAAAGGTGTGGCATTATCGCGAAGGTCACTGAGCCAACACCTTGGATGTCTCCATTAGTATGTGTTCGGAAATGCAA
Source organism: Phoronis australis (assembly GCA_002633005.1). Classification (NCBI taxonomy): domain Eukaryota; kingdom Metazoa; phylum Phoronida; family Phoronidae; genus Phoronis; species Phoronis australis. The sequence continues at coordinate 554,759 of NMRA01000028.1, forward strand.
GAATAGAGTCAGGTTGTGTATTGATCCCTCTAGCTTAAATAAGGCTATTTTGTGTAAACACCATCCGATGAGTTCAATTGATGATATTGTAACCAGATAACATGGGAGTAAAATTTTCAGTGTACTTGATGAAAACATGGTTTACTACCAAATCAGGCTTTGTGACCAAAGTTCTTACTATACAGCATTTAATACCCCATTTGGGCGATACAGACATCTTAGGTTGCCAGTGGGCTTGAAAAGTTCCCCAGAAATTTATCAAAGGGCTATGCAAAGTATGTTTGGTCACATTTCGGGAGTGAAAGTTGTGATGGAAGATATTCTAATTCATGGCAAAACACCTCAAGAGCATGAACGGCTCACAGCTGTACTTGAGATAGCCAGAAAACAAGGGCTAAAATTGAATCTAAATTTAAGACTAAGATTAGTCAATCCCAAATTTGTTAGTGGGGGCGGCGCACCATAGGGGGCTGGGGGGGGGCTATAGCCCCCACTTTTTTTAGTGCTATGCCGAACATGGTCTCTAGGCGGTGAACCACGGGTTGCTGAGGGGGCTTTAGCCCTCCCCCACTTTTTTCAGTGCTGCTCCACCCATGTACGGGGTCATGTTTTGACTGCTGATGGTGTAAAACCATCCCAAGAGAGAATTCAGGCTATTGTTAATATGCCAGAACCAATCAATGAACAAGAACTGCAGTCAGCGTTGGGAATGATCGCATATGTGTCCAAATTTATCCCAAACTTTAGTCAGTTGAGTGCTCCATTACGACAAATGAAAAATTCAGGCTCTTGGAAGTCAGGCGAGGTAGAATCGAAAGCTTTTTCAAGTATCAAGAAAGCTTTGTGTAACTCCCCTGTATTAATATACTTAGATATCAACAAACCAATTATACACTAAGTGTTGATGCTACCACCAAGGTTTGTAAGGTTGATATTCTAGCAAATTGTATGCATGATGAAATTGCTATGGAAACATGCGATGATGTGGTGTATTGCAAAAACATGTTGTTGTACAGTAGTTAGTCAGTCCGCAATAAAGTAGTGTTCAAGTAAAGACGTCTTCTTCTCTCCTCTCTCCACAAGACATTACGAACGCATTCAGATACTTTTCTTGGTCCTGTCGGGAATCAAACCACTTACTTCCTACAACAAATTCTAGCATCCAGATTGATTGGCTAAAGAGCAATTACCTAATGTACTGGAAGATTTAGAGTTTTCTCTTAATATTGAGGGTATGGCACAACTGGAAGTCATGTTATAATAAACCACTCTTGGTCTGTATTTCATACTTTTACATTACTGTGAAGTGAGTTAAGAAGTAATTGGGACCTAGATTATTGCTCAAGGGAAAGTATTCAAGTACATGCACTGATATAGTCAGAGAAGTTAACATTTTTTGGTTTTGTGACATATTTCCGGTGTCGGTGCCAATCAAAATAGTCTGCCTTGGATGTCGCTCAATCAGTAAAGCCAAAAGCATTAGCTTACATGGCAGATAAATCTAATATACCACAGCAGGTAAAGCGCACAATGACATTGTCGGATATCCCATATTTTGCATGCTGTTGAGAAATTTGAAGAAATGCATTTCAACAGGGGAACAAGTCCTGCGTTAATATTACATTTTAGAGTGACTCTCCGTAGGGGAATAAATGGGTTCTGCTGTGAGTTGATTACTGTTTGTATTTATGAAAAGGGCTTGAACTTCACTGGTCGTACTTTCTAGATAAGAAAGAAATTGAAAATTGTGAACAATTTTTGGTGGTCGTAAATATAGGGTGGTCACTATCTGAAGTGATTACTATTCAAGTAACTGAATTTGTTTAGCCTACTCGAAATGAACAACAAAAAACAGAGGGTTTCAGTTACTTCTAAGGCACTCGTCCTTGTACACTATTGGCAAATTGGTCATGCCCACTTGCAAATGATGTCATGATGTATGATGAATCTGTATACTGCACAGATTGTGTAGCGTGCAGAACAGTGAGCCAAACTCTCAGTCCACAGGAGGTGCTGATGTACACATAGTGCATTGGGTATGGTTTTCACTTCAGTCCTGACTAATAAACCAGTCCACTAGATTTCAGATTGGTAAGCTCATTTGTAAACTGAAGCCAAAAATGAATGATTCGAATGAAACAACTCGTGAAAGTTGAGAGTGGGTTGAAGTTTTAGTTTTATATTGTGTAACAGAAGTGCTGTACTGACAATAAGAGCCTGTATTAGATTGCAACCAAAGTAATTGGACTAATTAACAATGAGTTAATCGACTTCACTCTGAGCATCTGGCTCCTGTTAGTTTCCTGGAATTCGGCTATTCAAAATTTGTTCAAACTTTTTTTTCATGCTGTGTATTGAGTGCTTGGGTAAAATTTATTACTCTACCGTTATGATACTGAATTGTTAAAAGAGTTACAGTTTTCTAAATTATCACTTCATTTGTTTTAAATGCCTTCTGAGTTTTTTGTAAAAATCTTAAAAGTCCTTATTTTTTGTTACTCCTCTTGCTATAGTTGAACCTCCTAGTAACAATTCCTAACCCCGATTTAGGGAACATTACATAAAGCGTGCCATAATATCTGAAGGTATTCATATAACTCTAATCAATAGGTTTTTTACTGAGATAGTCAGCCAAATTTAGACATTTTTCTAGGTTGCTATGCAAGATTAGTAATATCAGGAAGGTATATCTCTTCCTGGTAATAAATATTCAAGATGAAGGTAAGCCATTGTGCAGTTGTTGAATTAAGTGTACTTCAAGTAATGAACATGGATATGACTGTTTGGCTTGCATATTTCAGATGCTGATAACTTGTTGAAATGGTCTCAGAATGATGATAACATAGAATTGCGCTCATTATTTTTTAAATTTGCTGAACTGGAACAGTTGTCAGCTCAGGTACATCAACAATACACTGTGCAGGTGAGTCAATACCCTCACTGTAACCATATGTTCATATTTGTACTTATGATAATAGCAATAACATTAAAACAACAGTTCATTTCAACAAACATCGCAAGCATGATGCCCAATAACTAGGATATAGCATTCTTCTTCAAGCAAGGAATTCCTTCAGTTTTGCTTTGTATAAAAAGTTATCAGCATGGCACTAATATTGTGATTGCCGATACCAACAGAAAATAAATAATAAATCAATTAGTTATTTTCTGTTAGTTGCGTTTCAATAATTCTCCATATTTACCTCTCATACCTTCATTTTGACCGCTGCTATGATAATGCAATTTAAATTCTTTTTAAATCTTTTCATGAAGCAGGTTACCTTAATGCCAAGTTGCATTTGGCGACCTGCCAAAAATCTGGGTTCGCTAAATCTGAAAAACCCAGGTCATCCAGTATGGCAGTAGTTTATTATCTCCAAATCCTATATTCCTCTAATCAATATCTCAGTCAGAAACATCAGATCAAGTTAGTCAGATCCATACCTAACCTTAATCTGAGTCATCAAGCTGTGGCATGCTGGTTGATGAACTCCAGATCTTCGACTTCACCGTGGGGTGCTTCTCTGTGTTTTGACTTGGACAAGTGTAATGTTTTCCCAAATCAACAGTTTTCAGTGTTGCCACATTAGATTCTCAATTCAGTGTCACTGCATTTGTGGTGATACGTTATTGAAGTTTCAAAGGTTCTTACTACTAACTAAGGAACATGATGAAACATTTGTAACAGTTTCTTTTCCAAAATTTCTAAATAATAGGACTTGTGTCAAGGGGGAGTATCATAGGCAGTTGACAAACCTTTAGTGTCATAAAATTGCTAAATAATAGGGCTTGTGTCATGGGGGAATATCGTAGGCACTTGACAAACCTTTAGTGTCATTTTTAAAAGTTTAGCTGTATAATATGTGATGTTTTTGTTTTAGCTCGATTCATATCGCAAGACATACAAACAGGTTCTTAAGGTCGAACGTACTTTAGATGAACTCAGCAAGGTGTGTGAGTCGAACAGAGTTAAGGTTGACAAACTGTCCAAGGTTCACAGCCAGACAAAGAAACCATCTGAACATCAGTTGCAAGAGATAGACAAGGTATTGTCTTGTTCACTAGTTGCAGCGTTCTCTCAAAACCTCTTTTTCAATTTCCAAAGGCTTCCAACACTGTTGAAAATGCCCACAATTTTTCAAAACGTTGACTGGTGGTAGCTATGGTACAGAGTTTGAACATGGAACAGTGTTGATTTGGTGTTACATGTACCTTTTATGAAAAAATGTGAAAATGAAAATCTCAATTATCTGACATATTGTGTCCTAAATTGGTGATATTTACCATATTAGGTAAGCAGCATGATAACTTTATATGGAAACCATTTTCATTTCTTAGCATCCATAATTTTTCGCAAACCTCGCATGCAGTTTTTCTCAAACCATGCATACAGTTTGTGAATTTCAAATCTCTTGTTTTTTGCAGTGAATTATGTAGTATGCAATCAGCTTAATTCACAAAAGTGAGTCAGTGAAATATTCAGTCATTGTTTGGGGGACCCCATATGCATACTAGTATCATCCTGAGTGATCAGAAAATTGAGCCTTTGGGCACTAATTCACTAAGTACTCGCTGAAACTCGTATTATCTGACCTTTCACTCGCTTTTAGCACCAAAGAACATGGTTCTTTGAGCATTGGCTTAATTTTCTAGATAAAGTCATCCATTCATTAATGGCTGGTCATGTATACACATTCACAACTAGTTTTTGAATTAAGATAATGAATTAAAAGATATTGTTGTAATCCTGGTTTATACTAAATGAAGTGCAGTGCAAGGAATGCTATTCCAAGCAACATTGGTAGAGCACAACATTTTTATAGCTGTTCAAACGGAGCCTTTTTTACTTGATCAACATTGCTTGGAATACCACTTTTTGAAGTGATATTCCTTTAGACATGATTGTGTTTTTGTTTACAGTCATATCTACACTTGTTGTGTGTTACGGTCAATAGGTTACGAAATGATAAGTAAAACAGTAAAACTGATGTAACATGGATCCAATCTGATTGAGAGCTTTCATCTCCGTAAGGTTAAATTGGGTTTATCTGAAGGGCTGTGGGCACGAATTAGAAGAATTATATATGAATGTAAAACTTATGCGGCAAGGAAATTGCAAACATTTTTAAGTTTGGTGAGCATGCCATCTATTGGCCATATAGGTCACGTGATGTGGCTAACAGATGGCGTGCCAACCAGACTTAAAAATCTTTTGGAATATTTAGTCTGTGTTTAGGAAGAGTCAGGCTTGTGGGAGTTACACTGCAGTTATTTGAAGTTTTGATTTATTACTTAAGAAATGATTGAAATTCATGGTTCAAATAAGATGTTTTAATTCCATGTATATTAATAAAAGTCTTGTTGTTTGGTAGGCCCTCTCAACATCTGAAGATTCAGTGGCTGCCTTGGCTGTGAAAACAGAACAGGTGTCTATATTCAAGGTATTACCTACCATTGGTGTGACGTTCTTCCACAAATTAGAACAAAAATTATTTACAAAATTACCCTTTTTCATTTTTCAAAAGCTCACTACATGTGTTAAAAATGCTCAGAATTTCACCAGCTTTAAATTGGAATATACCACTCAGGTTGGATATATTAGACATTTGTGTACTATATGAGAATAACCTTCATCACATGAACAAGATAGAGCTATGATAACTGAATGAGTGAGTACCCTTCACCATGTAACTTGTGGATATATCTGTACATGTAAATTTATATGCATGTGTTTGTGCGTACAATGTATCCCTATATGTATTTTATGTACATCTACGCTATGAAGTTATCAGACATTGTTTTTCTTCAAAAGGTAAAGTGCTCTAACTAGGCTGATATTGCTTATATTGTTAGCATGCTAAAGTGCGCTGCGCTGTCCTAAACTTACTGGAGGCTGAACAAGCGCTGCACGAGAAAAGTCTGGATATTATCAGCGCCAAGAAGCGACTACTCAGTACTCTTCTACCCAAAGATATTCCCAGGAAGGCAAACATCGACGCAAAAGGTGATGGTGACATTGCTGGTCATATGTATGCAGCATAAATCTTGTAGCTTCTGAAGCTTTGTTCTGTATTATTTGATGATGCAAACAAAATATGCAATTTGCTTGATGCATCTCCTATGTTCACCTTGTATGTATTCTGTGGACTGTGTTTCTCGACAGTCGACAATCTCAAGTTTTTCTCTGCTACGCAGTGACGCATCACTTGTGTCCCTTCTTGTTAATGTCTAAAAATTCAGTGGGTTGGTGTTAATCCAACTACAACTGAACGCACACATTTAGAGGAGAATTGGTTGAAAATGCAGATGCTGGCGTTTAGCCAAACGTGACTATTAAGCCAATGGATGTAGTATCTGGGGGTTCTAGTGAAATGTGAGCCAAGTCTTTCCTCTTTCATTCCACATAAATATTATGTGAAAATTATTTAATTAGACTTCAGCAAAGTACAAAAGTCTCTGTCATATAACTGCAGGGATCGGATATTTTTGTAGAAATTATTTCTGAACTGTGTTGTGCTTACAATTTCATGAAAAAAATTATGTTAAAATCTCACCAATTGCGAGTAAAAACTTTTGCCAGAATTATGTTTTTTTTTTTTAAGGGCTTCTAACATTGTTGTGAGTTCCCAGTTTTTCGAAATATTTCCTCGTGGTACAAAACCTTGACATGGTTAGGTATCTTAAAAGTTGCTGCTACGTATGTTTCATGAAAAAAATATGATTTCACGTGTCTGTCATATTTTGTCCTAAATTTGTGAGATTTTATCGTATTTAGTATGAGCACAAGACAAAATTTGTGACATTTTAGTCACACCCAAGTACTGAGTTGAGCCAAAACTGAAATTTCTAAGAAAGACTGCACCTAAAACAAATATATGGTAAAAATTCTCCAGTTAGGGCATGGAAAATTTACTGATTTTGCTCAAAGTTTGTATCATGAGAAATACGTAGGCAATATTATCCGTCCCGTAAATTCAAGAACTGTGATAAGAAAAGTTTAGTGTTGGCAGCTATTTTTTGACAATTTTATTTCAGACTTTGCTGATACAGAATACAGTGTCTAATATTTGAGAAATATGATGAATACCATAATTGACACTGTCCCAATCCTCAGAATCAAGAAAACAAGTTCAAATTTGGCTTGAATTTCAGTGTCCCAAATTTTAGAGACTGTCCCAAATTGGAGAATTTTTACCTTAAGTAACGGTTTCTGTGCGTAGTACATTGGTCAATATCCACACCACTGACTCACTGTGGTTATAGAATGTATGTCAGACTAGCTTTTTTATGGTGCAATGCTTGTCATTTGCTTATCAAGTATTTGTGTGAAAATTTTCTTATCTGCAAAGCCCGGCTTTACCTCTTCTGTAACTTATGTGCAAGATGTTGAATCTCATAACTAGCATATTCTGAACTCTCAGCAAATGGCTTACTAACAGAATGATTGCGCTATTTGAATTCATTTAAATTATTTGTTGTTGCTCTGTGTTTCACCTCACACGTGCACGTTTGCCGTTGATAGCATGTTGTGTTGTTTGTTGTCTGCAGAGCTAGTTGAGTGCGGTAAGCTAGTATCCGATGTGGCTGCATCGTTGAACCTGTCTAGACCGATCATAACTGACCCTGCCACGCCCTCACCCACACATGAGGTTAGTAAAACCACTTCCTTGTATATCTAGTGTGCAGTTTACAAATATTCATAACACCAGTAGTTCCCCTGTTGCTGCATTAAAACAGTACCTTAGCGAGCCGATTTCTTTTTATTTAATACACCATGTTTCAATTTTTGCAGTATGATGTCTGTTTAACTGTGACATTCATAGTAACATTCAAAGTTACAATTAGAGTGTCCATATATGTAATATTAAGTCTCTCATGTGATGTTTCACATTTTCACATTCCAGGCTCAGCTATTCAGCTATCCATTGGGGGTAACCGAACAATTATCTTCTCAGACAGGACCATAAACCTTTTGCTAAGGTGTCCAACTGGGACAGTTGTATGACTAAGAGCAGGGTTTACAAAAAGCTGCTTTTACTTTCCTTGCGTATGAAGGACACCCTCAACATTCAAAGCCTCTATGCGGATTGATTACCCCTCCAAGCCCAAAATGAGATTGTGAAATGTAACTTCTCTGTTGAGTATTTTATGCCTTTTATTTCATTTCAGAACTCAGGATTCTTGAAAGGCTTCCTTCGAAACAATTGGAAAAATCAAAACAAGAAAAAAGTTAAGAAGCATGATGAGGTGTTTAATAAGCAGGCTGCCCTCAAAATCTTGTCAGACTGGCCCCCTGTGAAGACTACAGGTAAGGCATTGTTTTCTGTTGAAAATGATGACTACTTTTCCACTGCCCTCTGTTGGTGATTAGTAACTACACCATTCGTCTCAGTGATTGCCAATTGTGTCAGCAGGTGGTCCAAAGCTTTTAACTGACAATTGCACTCCAGTCTACTTTGTATGTAGCTAAGTGACAATTAAAGTTCTGAGTTTTATCATTACTTTGAGATGGTAATTGAAATTATTTTATTTGGACAAATTCTGAAGTTACATTTTATACTCAACAGTTTTCCATATTGTCTGCATACCTTCATATTGACAGTTGCTTTGGCGACACGGTTTCAATTCCTTTTAAAAGTAACGCAGATATCATTGTGATTTCCATGACGGGGATCTTCTTGTTAGCAAGCCATCAGCATGTAATCGAACTCAAAAATCTTTAATGCCTTCTTATGTCATCCAGATTTTGATGTTACATTTGCTTTTAAGTTACTGTAAAATATAAATCCCTGCATGAATGCAAACCTGAATCAAAGCATTGCAGTTCCCACCAGCATGCTATTCTAAAAAAGGTGGATTTTCAAATGCTAAAATGTTCACAAGTTGTTTATGAAAACTTTGAACAGCATGTTCACACTGAGCATACGGACATACAGTTTACAGTTGCATCGATGTTATTAAATCACATTTATTAATTGTTTTGCATTAACGACTTTTGTATGACCCCAAAATATGACATGTTTCCTAAAATATAATTGATAACTCTTTAGTCGCTTCTGAGCATCTGGAATTTTTTCAAAATCTCTCCACAGTGATATGGGTAAAAAACTGTTAGCTGAGTGACCAAGTGAGTGATCAACATACGATTGAAAGCCCTAGCATTGTCTCCTTTGGCTTCACCTCGGTCATTGTCACATTTTTGGGGTCTGACAACCAACATATTGACCTTGGTGAAAGTCAGGAGATGTATATAGTCATGAAATTGTTCAAGTAAATGCCTCTATTGATTGAACACATCGTTAAGAAAATGCTGATTTATCTAGTGTGCTTGTAGTGTGTCTGTAATACCATGTTTCTTGCTTTTGTTCCTTGGATAAGTTTACTGAGCGTTGAGACAAAATCCCAGTAAAGACTGGTCTTCAGATGAGTTTTTATGTAGTGCCCATTGTTTGTCATAAATGTTTGTCTGTATGACCATCAGAGAGGCTTATATATCAGAATGGTGTATTGAAAAATACAAGTAATTTATATTCTTTGATGTTTTCCGTTTTCTTTTGCTGTGTAGTTGAATGTCATATCGCAGTTATAGTGATATTGTGTGATATCATACCTCAGGTGCTGAGAGTGATGATAATGACGAACATGATTATACCGAGCCCTTCAGCCACCTCAAGCCTACACCCCTACCTCGGTCAGCTGTGTGTAAGTCTGTGAGTGCAGTGGCTGGTCGTTCAGCCCCCAAGCCACTTCCAAGACCTGCCAGGTCACTGGGTGACCTCACTGAGACTAAGCATTATGATGATGCCAGAGTTAAGAGATCAACACAGTCAGTGTGTATCAGTGAAGAGGTTTATCAAGCTAATGACTACTTGGATGTCTTGCCTCAAGAGGTCAACGATGATGAAGGTAAGGACATACTTGTGTGGATTCAATGATTTGTGAATTAATGTTCACTGATATTTAACAAGTCTCAACATATGCATTCCGTAACTTTTGAGATTTTTTGAAAATTTCTGAATAACAGTCAGAATGGTGTATCCACAGAAGCCAGGTCATCCGTTCTGGAGTAAGCTAGTTTTAATTCATGCCCATCGGAATTTTCCCCGGACTTTATCCAGTTGAATCCAATTTTTGGAAATTTTACTGTATTTGGCCAAAATGCACAGAAATAGTAACTGTGAGATCAGCTCAACATTTAGTTTGTTAAAGATGTGCTTCCATGACATGTTGTTCAACAAAACAGATTCAACAAGGTAATGATGTATGTGTGGAGTAGCTGCATGACTAATGGTTGTTTCAGACTCCAGCAGCGAAGATGATGAAGAGTACATGCATCTCTTTGACATTATTCCACCCAAGAATCACAACGACACGTATGCAACACCTACAGGAGTTACAAATAATGTTTAACAAAGCCTTGGTCACAAATGGTGTTTCATATAAAATGGGAATTACTTGTTACTTGTTTCTGTTCTTTCTGAGCTTTGATTCAAACAGTATTGTCAGAAACATGTTGTTATTTTTGTGTTTTTTTTTATTTGTTTGACTATTTATTTATTGTTGACACTGTAATCTGATTAGGAGGAGGAAAGCAATTGTTTGAATTGAAAGTGGCATTTTCTTGCTTTAACAGGGTTAAATTGTGGTAAATTGTAAAGTAATATTGTCATGTAATGTGTACTTTTTGAGAAATTGCCATTTTTATTGTTAATTATTTTGTGTGGTGAGTGGAGTGTGAACTGTGGCTGTCCTTAATTTGCAAGATATTATGAACAGTTAGCAACTAATGTGCCACATGGTACCTGCAGCATGTATTTTTCTTTTGTATTTTGTCTGACCAGTAGTTTCCTATTTAAAGTCACTTCGATCATTTCATCCAGAATTTGTTTAGTATATAATATGCATGTATTTAAGCCCATGCACCTATATCCGAAATAATGCATTCTTTCAACAAATGCAACGTCTGTCATTTTGTTATGAGCCAGTCAACCTTCACCCATATATAATAATTATATTAAATTAATTTTAAAATTTTACCGAGTGATTTATAAGTGGTCCGTCAATTTTCTCTGAGCGTCCGGTGTCCGCAGCTGTATCTCCTAAATCCCTTACAGGATCTTGATGAGATTTGGCAGACGTGTTCCTATGAAGCTGATGACAACAAATTTCGAATCTCTCCGACTACAGATGTGCCCCCTAGTGGCAATTTTAGATTTTTACCCTTACCTCTTTATCTTCGGAAGTCCTCAATGGATTTTCATAAAATTTGGCAGGTATGCATATATTAGTGAGATGACGCTATCCTCTCGTTTTTGGATGGATTCAATGTGTTTTGCACCTCTTAGTGGCCATTTTTACTGTTTTCGAGTCTGTTTTTTGGCGTCCGCCCTTCTATCAATCAAACTGTTCTGGAGTTGATTTTGAAAAATGGCATATATGTTCTTATTGTGAAGGGGGTGGCTGACAATGATTTTCCAATGACTTTGACTACTGTGGCGCATCCTAGTGGCAGTTTTTTTTTGCGCCCACAGCTGTATCTCCTAAACACTCTGCAGGATGTTTAATTAAATTTAGCAAATGTATTTATATGAAGATGACAACGGACGACGATGACTTTCAGACATATCTGACAAACGCTGTACCCCCTAGTGGCAATTTCATTTTTTTCCTTTTTCCTTAGTTTGTTTGAAGTTCCTTGGCAGATTTTTATGAAATTTAAAATAGCTTTCTATTAAAAAATGATGTCATGTTCCCGTTTTCACAACTGTTTCATGAAAGTAAATAAATGTCACTTCAGTAGAAGTGCAAAGTCTCTGAAAACTTGCACAAAAATGCTGTTACTGAGATAATTTCATAATATTATTTCAAAACTGCGATGGGCTCATAATTATGTGGCTGAATCTTTTTTCAGCATTTGTGAAGTGGCTAGGTAGTCTTTTAAGACAGAAAAGTCTTAAGTCTTTTTCATGAAACAGATCCTGCTGTTTTCGCCTGGCTGGCCAACACTTTGGTTTATTATGCTCCTGTATGGTATGTTACATCATTCTTTGCTCATGATTAGTTACTTTTATGGAAAATTAATAATTAGAATCTCTGTGTAGAAATGGAAATCAATGTAATGTGAAGGTTTTTAAGAAGAAATACTCAGTTGAAAAAACACTTATTGCTTTTCATGTGACCTCGGAATATTTTGTGGTCTCATATAGACAGCACCCCCTCCCTCCCTTCTTTTTGTGATAATCTATATTTGTTCATGGATTATCTCGAAAATAGCTCTACTTAAAGACAGACAGTGATAAAATTTGACACAGAGTTATGCGGGGGGGGGGGCTTCGCCAACACTAACCGTTTTTGGGACGCAGTTGACCATTAACCAATAATTCTTCTCTTCTCACAAAAATAATTGCCAAAATTACTTTCTGTTTCTAAAGGCTGGTTACCTCACTACATGCACTTTCATGTAAGAAGGTCATGCTTGCAACAAATATGGAAACTTTGCCAAATGTTGTTTTAGGACGTGTAGACAATTCAATGCAAGCTGATAATAGACAACAATTATCTCTTTCCTTATTGTTGTGGAGAAATATGACGAAATAAACTTTTGCCTTTTCGTTATACTGTGTTACAACAAGGTGTTTCTGAAGTTACCATGGATGGCTCTAGTGTTGAAGACAGTTTAGCTTGAACTGGATTGGTGTCTGACTTTTTTGGTTTAGTATATTTGGTACCAATCAAAAAACCAACTTGCCTGCCTTACTGCAAATTCTTTCATTCTACCTGCTCAGTATAAACGTGCGTTTGCCCTTGATTTGGCATTTCCTGTCGTGAGACAGTTCTCACTCCTTCCTATGTGTATTTCTATAAAAAATATGCAATTTTTAAATGATTTCTGTCAAATCGCACTAGTCAGTCGAAACACATTATAGAGCCTTTCACATGGCATTTCGGTTTTCCATTTTTTAAAAAATCCCGGATTTGAAGTTCATATGTGCCAAGATTTAAAATTGTTTGATTTCGCAAAAATTGATTAGCGACTACAAGCGTGAGAAATAAAATCAACCGTGGTGAACTGGATAAAAACACGTTTGAAGTTTTCCAGTCATCACAAACAACCAAAACGAATAGCTCAGGATGGCGCGTTGGTTTTGCATCAGGGATACTCATGATTCAAGTGTATTGATCTGTGGTTAAAAAGATTGTCAGAGATGGGATCAAAATGACAACTTTACAATTTTCGAGTCAATTTATTTTTTTCACAAAATGTAAAAGAAGAATCAAAGGGCAAGACGAATTTAAAATTTTAAAAATTCAATATTCAGTATTAATACTCCTCACTCTGGTGGGTTTTTTTCGCATTCACTTCACGCAGGCCTATTGTACCATATGGTCCAATACATGCTCCTGTATTCAAAACTGCGCCCACACATTCCGAATTTTCGGCGCATGTGCTTATGCTTATTTGTCGCCTGTTACGTGCTTGCAAGTGACGATTCGGACATGTACGCATTAGATCCTTTTTAAAGTTGCATTTCGCTTTGTTGGGCTGGCTAAAAATTGTAAATTGAATTAGGCCTTTTACTCGCTTATTGGTCTCGTGATATTTTATATCGTTACACAATTCCTTTACTAACATGAACATAAAAACCATCCGCGACTCAACTCTTCAGTTGGTAAACCCTAAAATTGCGAATTCGAAAATAGCGCTTTTGCATTGTCCGTGACTTGAGTTGGTTACAGAAATAGCATCCTATCACGGTAAGGATAGTTAGGAGAACGGTCTCATTCCATTTTATTTTAGCGGTGCTAAACGACGACATGTAGCTTCAAATTATGTCCAGTTATTTAACTCGTGGATTCAAATGGTGGTGGAGAATCTTGCGAATGGTAGGCTGTCACGCTAGGTTGCGTCAACAACGGTATGATCGGCTAACGTCAAAACTGATGAAGAGTGAATCCCAAACAACAAGTCTGATGACTTGGGAGTCTGGTCGACTAGACCTCGGACCACTAATGGTTTGAGCCTAGACGTGCATACATCTGTGCTTACATGTACAGTTCACACACCTGTGTATGTACTCCTGCAGTCTGCACACTATTTAGTATGCCACCTAACTAGTGTCTGTGTTTGTTTTTAGCTGTTTTTCATTTGGAAACTAACCGTTGACATTCTCACTGATTTTACTGTAAAAACAAACAGAACTACCGTGAATAAACCAGCGTTCCCTCGTCGAGACGAACTCTTGATGTAGGCACTATCGCTATAAAATTGGTATCGACTTGTTCCTTCGGCTACTTACATGAGAAAAAATTGGAGTTGCAAAGAACTGACCGTTCGTAATTCCTTGATGTTATGCTTTGCAAATAAAACGACACGCCGTGACAACTGAGACCTTGCAAATCGTCGTTTCGAGCATGACGAGCTGTCAGTTCTTTCGAAGGCTTGAAATCACCTCCAGCTTGACTAAAGAGTAATTTCATAACGTAGGGGAAGAGACCAGGGCTAGATCGGCCCCAATTTTGAAAAACAGAAATTTCCAACCGTCTCCCAACTTCTTGAACAATATTTGAAAACAGGAATTTTCAGGAAGTCTTTATGGGATATGAAATGGTGATGTCACAGAAGTGCAATATGAATTCTAAGTGATCAGGTCCGAAAGGCCAAAAACAGGCCAAGTTTAATAAACCCTCGGGGTAACTTCGGTTCACTTAAATGCAATAACTGTCTCGCAGTTTCACGCTATAGTCTTCCAAAAACCATAGAACTCTAGGACAAGAGTTCTGTGCAATAACATTATGGTGAGTCGGAACAAACGATAAGTTACGAGTGTGCTCTCATGGCGCATGCATGCACGTGTGCTTGCGCATATTTCTGTGAACTCTAGACATTTTTTTTTTGAAATCTTTAAGAATTGAAGTTTTGAAACACCAAGAATAACAATAAAAATTTTATTGCGTAGAATAGTGCGATCCACTATGGGCCAAACGTGCCCCATGAGTTATAGGCGAGGAAACGTGCTGTCAAACCGAAAGTTGGTTGTATTGCCGGGTTGTTTTGCACGGACCATACGTTTTCAGTGCCTCGAGGACACTAATGAATATTAGCCTAAATCTAAGGAAAGGGTGCGCCTGTAAAGGACATCCAACTGCGCCTAAGCGAAACTTAAGTGCTTATGTATATGTGAGAAATACTTTACTAAAAAAATCTTCGAGTTAGAAAACGTGTGATTTCAGGTATAGGTTCTAATGCCTGGCACTAAGATTACTATTTGGCTGTCCATTTTAAATTCTTTTAATCGAAGTGATTTGAGATTTAAGATAATGTGTATATTTAGCCAACTATCCACAAAACTATAGAACTTAACTCAATAAACATTTTCTGTGAGTAAAAAAAACTGTTGAATATCATGTTTACTTTATACCAATCTGATATCGATTGGGTGACCTGACCATATCTTTCTAGTAAACTTTAGCAAAAAAGGTAAATTGATAATAAAACGATATCAATAGCATTGACCACATTCCGTTTCGGATGAATGATCAAAAGGAAATCTCAAAAACTTTGTTACAGTTTACTAAGTCATCACTTCATGCAATTTTTTAGTTTTTCCGTTGAAATCAAACAGTCCAATGTTCATACAAAAGCGTTAAAAAATCCTAACAGCGTTTTGGAGAACCCTACATAAAGCTCAAGAGCTGAAATTTCGTATGACCGATCAGCCATTTGTGTGACATGATGTTCTTAAGTTAGCCAAATTTGGGCATTTTTCTAGAATCCTACATAACCTACATAAGTTTATCCGATTTTGAATTATTGCCGAATGAACCGTAAACTCAGCGAAGTCACAGATATAGATTATAGTTACAGGCAATGCGACATTTTTGATTCCGCAACTGTAGGATTGAGCAACCCTAAATCTGAAGCGTTTTCTAAGTCGCTAAAGGTTTCGATGTCCTTGCTGGTCATGAAAGTAAAATTCTGTCACGGGCAAAGAATCATGAGACCAATTTCATGAGATTATAAGTGGCCTAATTCGATTTTCGTTTTTAGCAAGCTATACAGGGCGAAATGCAGCTTTTATGCCAAAAAGAAAATTGTATGGAATTCATTTTTGTTTCCTGAAATAAATTTGAGAGCAGCTTGTTTATACTAACGGATTTGTACTATGTAGTCGACATTGCTTTGCTATGAGAAGTTGGTTTCACTAACCGCTGCAGCAGACAAAACTGGGCAGGCAATATATATTTAATTTTAGTTACTAGTTCCTCAGAGGTTCATTTTGTGAGATTCTAACAACGACTGAAGCCGATCGTTTGGTAGCCTATTTGTCTATAACAAGTTACAATTAACATACAATCCGGGATACAATCTCAGATTGAAGGCGTCTCGGCCGGGGAGCCGCCGGTAGACTTCAATTTACACTTGCCGCAATACAAGCCTACTCTGGCATGGGAAGCGCACCTGGGGGGCTGGCCGGAGGCTATAGCCCGGGCACCACTTTTTTCAGACTACGCCGCACATGGTCTATAGGCGGTGCACCACAGGGGGCTGAGGGGGCTTTAGCCCTCACTTTTTCAGCGCTGCGCTGGAGTGAGGGAGTCTACTGCCTCCACTTATATTTCAGTGCTGCGCTGCGCATGGACACTGGCCACGGCGCACCCAGTGCTGTAGTCAGAAATAGAGGTGAGTAGGCCTAGGCGCCCATTGTATCACCTTGAGCACTAAACGTAACTTACGGTACGTAGGTGCTTCGTTCAAATGCCAAAAGGTGGTTGGCTGCGCCTACGTGCGCCTGTGCCTCACTACAGCACTGAGCGCGAGTAGACTATAGCCTCCCGGATTTTTACAACCTGGGTGCTGCGTCGCCCATGTACTGCCAATATTTTGAAAGAAATATGTCGAATATTCAAGCTAGAATAAACTGCACACGGTTTTGAAGGTTTGCTACTAGGGAATTTCAAGCGGTTTCATTTCCGTCGGTATATCCAGCCGACTACTTTCTGGCTCCACCGTTTTATTGCCTGTCAGTCATCAACTTGTCCAAGTCTGGAGGACGCCCACCGTCTAGACAAATGACGTCATCAACACTCACTGCGCCAACGAGATTTTACGTTATTTGAACAAAAGCGGTTTTTATGAATCATGTTGCAGTTTGAATTAAAGGTCAAATTTGAACATTTCTACTGATCTACCCACGTCTTCCAGTTTTTATGCCACTGAATGACTTCTAATCCCCATGGTGAGTATTGTCGGTACCAAATTCATGTTAACAGTCATCAATTAACAACGTAAACCAGCCGCGGAAGTTGGACTGTCTCTGAGACTGAGTCTGAGACTGAGAGTGAGAGCCAGGCTTAGTTTAGGCAATTACATCGCCCCCGAATGCCTAACCACTAACCAGCCAACCGAGGGGCTACGCATACGTGTTGCCTAAGCCAGGCCCTGCTAGTACTAGTAGAGGCAGAGCCCAACCAGGGCCGGGATCCTCACCAGGGCTCACGGATACATAAGCTGCCCCTGATTCGAAGAACCAATTCTTTCTGTAATAAACAGCCATGTTATTCACTATTCAGTGATTGCTTGCATCATTGCATGAATAAATCGTGGGACAGCTATATCTGACCAGTGCCCCAGGACCAAGTCTGAACCATGGAGGCCGTTCCCAACTCAAATAAATACTTCCACACCGTCAAACTTTCGTTCAGGACGATTCAAGGCGAAGAATTGTCCACCTCATTGACTAAATTATGTTCTGACAGATTTTGACACTTCAGGACAAATGTCCAAGGCACTAGTCGGATATAATGGACCCTGATTTAGAGAACCAGTTTCATCCACGGCCCCATTATTTAGTGATTGCCTGGTTCTCTAAGTCAGGGTCCATTATATATCCGACTAGTGCCATGTCCAATACCTAGAGAAAATAGCAAAATCTTTGCAGATCATGAGATGAGACCATGGCAGCTTATTTCTATCTTGTAGAACATACTTCCAGTTAGGCAATTACATCGACCCTGGATGCCCCATAGTTACATCCCCACAAAAAGTTACTCTTTTCAAAATGCAGCAAATAAAATCGAATGAACCATAGAAACATAGAGTTATAATTAACTCATACCATGACTCTGGATACAATTTAGTCAGCAAAACTTGAACAAATCGATGAAAAATCTGTCGCGGTTTGCTCGAGTTTCTGTTACCGGGTGCTATTGTGAGGAAGTTACATGAAATCATGCATGTTGATGAATAAAAAGTCCAGGGGACACAAATGTTACAAATTTCAACTGATACCTTCTCATACCATTTTGCAAGTGTCACACGCTCAGTCTCACGCTAGCCTTTGCCTAACTCACGTGACTCAGTTGACCTACTTAAGGTTATCGCGCGCGTGGTGAAAAAGTTAACGGCAATCAAAAAAGTAGAGTTGGAATTCTTTGCCAAAGTCACCTTAATTCTCACAACTAAGCTTCATCGAAGATATGTATAGAAGTAGAAAGGACCAATGAAGAAAGTAAGTGCTTTTTTACTAATAATTTTAAGTGTGGAATGTATTTTTGACAAGGTGAAAACTCAAAATCGGTGGCCAAATTTGGCCTACCTCCCGTTTAAAATACACGTAACGAAATGCATACAGAAAGCGAATGGAAGTATTGTAGCCCCTAAATGGCCAACCGAGGGGCTACATGTTGCCCAACTTCCAGTACACACCATAAGTAAAGAACAACCAAGTCATCAAATGCTACATGACAAAATTCACGGATTGTCAAACAAGAAATGAGGTTACTGAAACAAGGATATGCTGTAAATGAAATACATACCCTTTATGTGTAAGTGGAATGTTCTATTGAACAAACCATATTGTTACATGGTTTGTAAAGGCTCTAAACAGCAGTGGTCAACACTAATGGATGTCCAACCATAGGCAACTTTGTTGTGAGGCAAGGGAGTCTTCAAATTTACCCGTCCAGCTGACAAGTTAACTTGAAGCATTTATGTAAAATCCATACACACTCATCTCAACTTGATGGCTAACCTCTGCTTATCATATCAGAGTTTGGTAACTTGTCTTGAGTTTTTATCCTTGCACGCAGTTTCACAAACACAGGGAAGAGATGTGAAATGCAATGGTAAGATTTAGAGTCTGTACAGAATTGGTGCCCCAAAGTGTATATACAAAAAGTAACAGATCCGTTGTCCTAAAGCGTAGGTAGAGAACTAGTGCCCCAAAGTGTATGTACACAAAGTAACAGTTACGGTCTACTAAAGTGTAGGTAGAGAACTAGTGCCCCAAAGTGTATGTACACAAAGTAACAGTTACGGTCTACTAAAGTGTATGTAGAGAAATGGTGCCCCAAAGTGTATGTACACAAAGTAACAGTTACGGTCTACTAAAGTGTAGGTAGAGAAATGGTGCCCCAAAGTGTATGTACACAAAGTAACAGTTACGGTCTACTAAAGTGTAGGTAGAGAAATGGTGCCCCAAACTGTATGTACAGACCTGTCTGCAAAGTGTTTTTTATAAAGAAATAAATTCCTTGAATAAAAATGTGAATTGTTCCAGTTTTCAATGCCATTAAATAACATTGGACGTTGATACAATCTATGTACATGTGAAGTTTTAAACACACCAATTAAATCAATGTTGCCTAACAACACTTCTTGTCTCACATCCAGCCTCTATTAGCGTTGGAATCTGGGGAACATCTCAAAACGAGGTCGTTTGGTCAGATTTTTAACAATACTAAATAAAGCTACAATTTTTTATTTGCATGCGCGCACCCAGGGGGGGGGCCTCGAATGAGCCCCTCATTTAGCGAAGTGGGCAAAAAGGTCCGCCCCCGAGAGATAAAAAGCCGGAGAAAATGGGACAAAAGTCCACTAAAGAAGCG
>NMRA01000028.1:574779-593633 GCA_002633005.1 Phoronis australis
GCCATTGTTCAATGCTAGTCACTGATCTCTTGTGTTCAACCCATGACGTCACATGGCGGGAAATGTGAAAATTTGCAAAATTGAAAGAAAAATCAAAATTTCGAGCTAATTACACAAAATAAACATGGATTTAGCTAAATTTTACGTCATACATTTAGTCTGTGGCCACCGATAATTCACAATGTGCAAAAACCCATGTTGTGTACTGTTTAATCCATTAAACATGCACAAAAGCGCAATTCACAGTGGTGCTCCCTTTTTTTTATTAGTTCGCCCGGCTTTTTTGTTACCAAAAGGTCCTCAAAGTCAGGAATTCGAGCCCCCCCATATTGAAGGCTGGGTGCGCGCATGATTTGTATGCGTATTTCAACACTTCAAATTTTACTCATTTTCTGTAATTGCTGCGCAATGACTTTAGTTGTTGTCTGTTCCATTTTGGACAATCAGTATGAAATGTTGAAGTACACATCCAAAACACACAAATCAACTTTTGATTTTAGAACACTCACTGTTATAAAATTTGTCTCAACTTGATCCGTACTCAGGCGAGAAGTGAATTCCTGGTTTGCAAAGAGCTGACACTTCATTATTGCCTGAGTGCATGCCTGCCAAATAACATGTCACGTTGTTATAAACCAACTTGTAGAACCTGATCTGGAGCATTAGCAAGATAAGCACTCTTTTGAAGCTCTGAAGTCTCCTCTAGTTTAAGTATGAACGAATAATTAATGACCAATTTCTTCATGGTAAATGGTTTTAATAAAAAATTGTGACGGAAGAAACATTTATTGCTGCTTTAGTAAGTTACAGTTTGACTTTGTCATTGGTTAGGAGCAGAAGCAACATGGGCAACATCACATATATGACTGGTTGTTGTTGGACACACAATGTGGGCAACACTATGTACATGGCTGGTTGTTGTTGGACACACAACGTGGGCAACACTATGTCATGGGCGGCTCACCATAGGGGGCAGGGGGGGCTATAGCCCCAGTTTTTCAGTGCTACGCTGCCCATGGTCTATAGGCAGTGCACCACAGGGGGGCTGGCTGGCTTTAGCCCCCCACCCCCCAGTTTTTTCAGTGCTGCGTTGCCCATGTATGTACATGGCTGTATGTCAGTCACTCAGTAGTTACATCAGCAATGAGACGAGAGTGTGTGTTAATGTAGCTACAGTCAGGGTCATACACATTAAACATTTGCTCTAATCTCTTAATCATATTAGCAATACCATCTTCTCTCGATCTGAAGCCATGTGTCTCCTATCTGAAGCCATGCAGCCGCACCATTACTGGGGAACAGGGCGCCTACCAAAAGGAAACCTTTTCAACTCACCTTGTCGAAGTTACAAGGAATGTTTTTAGATAGCTTTGCTTTGATGCTCTTTCTGTAAACTTGTATTATTCCACTTGTTAAATTTTGCTAGTTCAACAAATGCAGACATAAAGCAAATTTGTAAATTTTGTGTTTTTGTCATTTCAGACATCTGAAGCAATGCCTTATAAAGATAATGCAAGAGTGTCTTCAAGACTAAGAGTACAAAGCAAAGATAAAAAGGGAAATGGAACTAAGAAAAAGAATATATTGGGGATAGAGAGAGACTCTGCTTCTATCACAGTCACTGAGAAACCATCATGTGAGGCTGCTGTGGGCAAGATGCTTGTAGATAAAGTATTGTCCAGTAGTAGCATGGAGTCCAGTAGAAGAAGGGTACTAATTAAGCCAAATAGATTCAATGTTACGTTGGGTGAGAGTGAAGACAAGGGAAAGAAAAGGGAAAAGGTCTCTGTTGGTGTCCTTAGACATAGGAAATGTAAGGATGGATTAGAACTACCTATGGAGGAATCAAAGCATGGGAACTGTGGTGTTAAACAGCCTACCAATAACAAAGCACGGAAGAATGCAGGTATTAGTGAGATGAAGGCTGAGAAAAGCATGATGACTGGCCTTGGAAAACGAGGGGGGGAAGACACCGTGAATGGTTCTACAGGTAAACGAGCAAAATTAGACAGGACCTCTTTTGGCAAGGATGGACAAAGAAAAGGCAATCATGTTGGCAAGACAGGAAAAGAGAACGTAAAAAGTCACAGGTCCTCAGTTTGTAAAAACAGCAGAGTTCAGGAACCACGTGATGCCATCAAGGCAGAGACGCTGGCTATGAAGAGAACAACTAGGCAACAACTGAAATCAAGACAAACCATTAACAGTTCCACGGCAGTGTACATCAGTGAGCCGAGAAATAAGTCTGCAACTGCAAAACAATTTTTTTCGTGCAATGAAACAAAGTGCACTGCAATATCAGAAAAGGGACGTGGCACAAGAAATCAGTCTGCCAAATCGGGCCTGCCAGATACTCACAGATCTACTAGGTGGTCTACAGTTTCTGTTGCAAGTGACAAGACCACATCTAGAACAAGGCTGGCTGGTAGGCACTACCAAAGCACTTCTGCATTCAGCACTATTAAACCAGTCACGAGTCAGTCACAGATAGCGCCTGTGGTGGCAAGCAGTGACAACGTCCCTGCCTCTGCCCAGTCTAGCTCCAGGTTAAATGTGAGGTGGTTACCAGCCAGTGATCGTCAGCTGCGCAGTCGTAAGCCAGTCACCATAAAGCGGTCGGCCTACCCATCTACCACAGATGCCATTCGTAAGAAGTACAGGCGGCAATCCTTAGGTAGTACTTGCACTAAGCCCAACCTGATTACCAAATCGGCCAGTGGGATTTCAACAACTGATTCAGTAAATACCTTGCAGACAAATTCATGTGTTGCCAAAATGGATACTTGCCTTGATAAATCTGCCAGTGTTTGCACAGTGGAGGCTGTTTATGTTGATAAGAGGGCTATGTACAAAAAGGATCCTATTCTTGCCTGCCTCTTATCAGACACTAATGGTGTACCCAACGATTCTGATCCTCACAACGGCTTAGGTGGAGAATTAGTGTTGGCAGATTCAAATGCTGATTGTTTTGTGAAGGGTCGAAGGGGGCAGACTGGTGACAGAAGCTCACAAATTAACACGCCAATTGTCATGGCTTTGGAGGGTCAGTCTGAACATGATTCTGAAGCAACCAACAACAGCAGTAGCAGCAGCAAACACGATGAGTTATGTATCGGCTGTGAACTACAGCCAGCTACTGTAGAGCAGTGCTGCCACAATTCAGAGGGCAAGGAGCTGCTTACGAGTACAGAACATAATACACCTCCACCGTGGAGTGTGGTGGAGAGTGGTCTGGATAACTCACTGTCACACACTTTGACTGATGGCGTTGACTGTAATCCTGAAGTTAATGTTCCGAGCTATGAACACAAAACTTGCGAGCAACATGTACAAGATGTAATGAACATATCCAGTTCTTTTAAAAACAATAAAAGTGAAGTGGCTGACAATATGCAGGATGATGTGTTTGAGGACGTGTACAACGATTCGAGTAGGCCTATATCAGCAGAGTCTATGGAGGATGTTACTTTTTCTGCCGACATGGATCACGATCTTCTTGAAATGCTTGGTCTGTCTGATGAAAAACCAGTTGACAAGAAACATGTAAATAAGGATGAAATGTCCATTAAGTCACATGGCCTTAAGAGATGCCAGGCCAAGTCGAGGCTTGTGAGAAAGCGACCGAGTGTAATGGAGAAGCCATTCTTTGAGACGGTACAGAGTGTTTTGAATTCACGCAGGAATACCATGCCTACATTTCAAGTATCGCAGAGCGAGTTGACTGAACTGAGCAAGGGTCTTGCTGCTACCGCGCAAACTCGTCGTGATTCTCATTTTGACAGGAGTTTCAGCCTACCTGTGATTGAAGAAAACCATGGAGAAGAAACTGGGGTAAGTTATACATCTCAACACACGTGCCACTTTGATGAATACTTTCAGTGTATCTGGAGATCTGACGGGGCATAGGAAACATCTCCTCTGATTTGGTGTGGCCACTCCAACTTCAGAGGAGATGACAGCAGTTTGTTTGTAGAATTATTTCTGCAATACTGTGTTGCTATAATTATTCTTGAATGTTGCCGGGTTGTAGCATGGTTACTGCAGTGCAGTCTGACTAAGTCTTGATAAATGAACTAATCAAGAAACGTCGAAATTTGTGCGGTATGTAAGTATTTAAAAAGTCGATGAGGAATGTTTGCATGGCTTTATTAAGTGCAAAACATGAATACTGGAATTTTTATCTGAGAAAGAGTCAGTTGCATGATGTTTTGTGTGCTATCAGTAAAATGGTAGCAACAGATTGTTACGGGTCAGTCACTGATGTCGTATGTTACACAAATTTAAAATAATTATGAAATGCACCATTGTGCACAATTAAATTGATGGCGGTAGGAGATGACTGTTTAGGCAATCACCTCTCTGAGCTGTTGATTTGTGAAGCGCATGAACTTTAACCGCTCACGTGAAATACAGTAATCTGGTGGGTGGGTGCTTTTAGGCACCTATTGTGTTTAGATAAATGTCCATCATTTAAGATATCAACAATGAGAAGCTGGTCTCAGTCCATTTTATTAAGATTGACATTCTCCTGTTCTGTTATTTAAAGGTGAAGGCAACCTTTTTTCATGTCACTTTTAGCAAAAATAAGGTTTGTTGATTATCCCAGACACATTTTTCACTTAATTACAGCTTTTCGTAATTTGATTAATTTCTCGTCCCGTACTCCGGAAGTGACATTTTGGGAGGCAAGAGTTTCGTGCCAATTTCTTTTCATATAGTCTGACTGTGAGAGCAGTCGAGTCAGTCATTGTTCTACCTCGGTTGTTATAAGTTCTGTTGTCGTTTGCTTTTGCTTACGAGTCAGTCAACATGCCACGCTGTTGCTGCGTACTGGGGTGTACTCATTATCGTCTCACGTACAGAGGAAGAACTGTCCCACTTGCCCGAGTGTTCACGACACACTCCCACTTAAGGGTTATCTGAGCACCCAAACTGCTTACATTCTGCCGTGTGGCTCCCTCGCCACACCTGGTACCTTCCAAATAGCTCCAATACAAGTCCACAATGAATTTATCAAACTTAGGCTCACCGATCTGTTCATTGGATGACGAACTGTCCTCTTCACTGGGTGTCAAACTGGGCCTGTATTCACTCCCACTACTCAACATCGCTGCAGGGCTGCTTACAGGCTCTGGGCTAGAGACAACAGCGCAGGGCAAATCACTGCTAGTTCCCGGAATTGCACGCAATGGGGTATGTTCGAAGGCACGGGTGACAGTAGATGAAGTGCCTCCAGTCACTATATAGTGACCACAGCTCGCGAGGCTTCTCGCTTCAAAAACGCACTTCTCGGGGTTGGCGACGGGGCACTGCCGGGAATCAACAGCGACGGTGTGGTACCCTTCTTCAGGCGTTGTTTCGCAGAGACCTTCATCAATTCAGCGTACATATCTGTCATAATCTGACGGCAGAAAATGTTTGCCACACACTCGGTAACCCTCCACTGCTTTGTACGTTGCGTGAACGGGTAGCGCTGCATTCTTCCCATGAACGAGCTAGCCAAGTACGGCGAAGTGTGTCATCCTTCGTAAAGCGACGCAAGGTACCCAAAGAGACGATAATGAGTACATTCCGGCACACAGCAACAGCGTGGCATGTTGACTGACTTGTAAACAAAAGCAAACGACGATCGAAGTTATCTCAACCGAGGTAGAACAATGATTGACTCGACAGCTCTCACAGTCAGACTATAATGAAAAGAAATTGGGGCGAAATTCTTGCCTCCCAAAACGTCACTTCCGGAGTAGACGACGAGTAATTAATTAAATTACGAAAAGCAGTAAATAAGTGAAAAATATGTCTGGGATAATCAACGAACCTTATTTTTGCTAAAACTGACATGAAAAAAGGTTGCCTTCGCCTTTAAATGAAAAAATGCCCACCTCAAAATACATGATTAATCTACTAATTGATGCATGTGTGTGGTCTACTAATTGATGCATGTGTGTGTTGGTATGTTAAAGTACATGAATCTTTATAAGGGTGATGTTATTAGCCGAGTTTGCTGTACCGATCATTGTCATGATGCGAAAAGCTGAGTGTAAATACTTATTCGGATCAGCAACCAAGGCTACTAAGTCATATGCATATTAAAACGTATGTAATTTAACATATTTATGCTACATGTTAAAGATTGCAACTCATATTTTTCTTAGATAACCGTGTCTCGTGACTGCAGGGATATACCCAGGTTTCAAAAACCCGCTCGCCAGCTTGGCAAGTACGCCAGAAAATCTACTTGCCTAGCCCAAAGTTCAGTTGCCCGGCGTTTTGTGTAGGTCTACAAACTTGCTGCCAAGGTCAATAAAAATGATCTATTTGTGGCGCTGCGTTGATGTCACCATCTATTAGGGCTAGTATTGTTTTTAAAATTCCTACCAAAGTAACTTTCGACGTCGATGAATTCCCAGCAACGCAAGACGACTAGCATTGCTATGCCCCAATGTGGGTAAAAGACTGACCAGATAAAATCTGACACAAAATTTATTTCATTAAAAAATAAACTCTTCCTTGAGTACACTAAAGTATTTACCGTTGTTGGAATAGTTGGCGTTCTACCATTATTCGCTGCTAAAAATTGCGGCACTATCTTTGCGTCAGCTTTCGGCGCATTGAAATATTGCATCGCCCATTGGACAGTTTCTTTGCTCGCAGATTCTTCAATCAACTGTCGTTCTTTTACGAGATTGAGATTGCGTTCACGTCACAACAAATCATCGCAGTTGGTTTGACTTCTGAGTTTTTAATATTTTGATACCAGCAAACCCAATATTTCATTACAAACTTTGCTGTCATCTAAGTTCTCCCGAGAGATGTCGTACAACTTTTGGAAATGGCGCATGCGTACTGTTTTCAAAACAACGACATACTTTTTTGTTACAAAAAGCGGAGAACGACCCAAGAAAATGATGTTTATTAAGATAGTTCTTCATTTAAATGGCGGTAACGGGCAAGGTGAGAAGCGGTTGTTTTCAATGTTATTTATAAAATAATCTTGGCTACACTGTACAATAAGTAAGTTCCAAGAAATATGGTATTTCACTTGCTGTGAGCACATGGGCCACTCTAACTCCTTCCCCCCTTTCCTTCGTTTTGGACTAGTCCACCTTTTTGCAGGACCCACCACATGTCGCACTTACAATGGCCTTTTGTTTAGACGAATCCCATAACAGTTAACTTCTGCAGACTTCGTAGGAGCACACTACGCCTATGTTTGTTACTGCCGAAGCATCGAGACGCGTACCAATCTTAACCTTAAATTCATGATAAAACAGTACAGGGAGGAGAAAATTTATTCATTTTCATCTGGGAAACGATGGAGTGCTTTTGCGCTCTGAAAATTCGCTCGCCACCTGGGCGACCGGCAAGTGAACTTCTGCTCGCCCAGCACCATTTTTACTCGCATTGGCCACTGGGCGAGTGGCTAAGTATATCCCTGGACCCTACAATACATTTTTGGGTTATTACACGCGACACCTTATTGCATGGGCATATCGAGGTGTATGTGTTGAAAAGGTCAACTTAGAGACAAAAAATCAAAATTGTGGCTATACTAACATTTCTGGTCTCATCTGAACTCAGGAATGTACATAGTCTTAACAACAATTTTGTTGTACCTCCTGAGTTAGTAAGCATTATATTTTTTGACGTTTGCCTCCATAATAGAGTTCCTGGACCTGAATGAAATTTCAGGAAATCTTACAAACAGGTTTTTATTGTGGAGGCAATGATTATTTCTCATTATTGCATGGCTTCAATATATTTCTACACCATCTAATGGACATTACTACTTGTTTTGAGTCTCTTTTTGGCATTCGCCTCTCTCCGCCAAACCATCTAAGGAATCATGAAAATTGACAGATGTGTTCCTATTGAGAATGGCAGGATTGATATTAAGATTTGGACAGCTCAGGACTACTGTGACATCCTCAAGTGGTTGTTTTTGCATCCACTGCTGTATCTCTAAGCCCTCACAGGATTTTTTGTTAAATTTGGCGAGTGTATTTCTACAACCGCGACAATCAAAAAGTTGGCACAGGGAAAGAGTAAAACCTTGGGAATTCCAGAAGTGCCCATGTCCAAACTAGTGGTTACAGTGGTAGAATGTTTTGAAACATATTGGCTGCTGCCAAGTAGCCACTCGGATCAAAATTGCACAGCATTAACTGCACCAACATTTGCTCCGGCATGTCATTTTGAAAATTACTTAAAAACGAGGAAAGGCAAGATATTCTTGTTTTCAACTGTTCATTTAAAGTACGTTTCTGTCACAAGAAAATCCTGGCTAACCATTTCTTTGCCTTATGATGGCCCTAATTATTGCAAGACGGGGAAGTTGTTTTGCATTGCACAGAGGTTTCGTACAATAAATTAAAAATATTTGTACAAGTAATGTGTTTTATAGAGCATGGAATTGCCATACCTGACAACAAATCCAGCTGACTTTTAAATTTGCTGAAATAAAAAAAAAACAATTAATTGACAAGCCCATATATGCTCGGTTGTATGTCTCAGTATTCAGTATATCATCGCACTTTATTGGAGAATGCAACCAAAAGCACTATTTTAAGCTGTAAATCAGAGCCAACCTGCTTGTACATTGTTCTCTGTCCACATGATAATTGCGAGACAGAATCTCCACACATTGTCACAGCAGGGCTTCATCCAGGATTTCGAAAATAGGGTGTCCAAAATGGGGTTCCCAATATTCCAGGGCGTCCATGATTCCAGCGACGCTTTACCCCCATGGGCCCCACCTTCCACTACATTTCATCTGTAATGCCCCACACAAGCAGTGGTGTTTTTAAAAAAGATGAAAAACAGAAACTACAGCTCTGAAACACCAGTTTGAAGTTAACCAAGTTTGTGCCACTATAGACTTGATTCATGCGGCGGACATTAAAATCCAAAGCGAGGCTCACTGCGATAAACAAAGCGGAAGTTGACATTGCGTGAGTTAAATGGCTGGTCTTTCGAGTCCAACTTGGATATTAAATCTTAAAAATGTGTCGATAATTAACCACAGAGACGCAGAAAAATACATAAAGGACAAGTTAATGCACCAAAGAGTTGTCTGACGAAAGGGTAATAATTTTTTTTTCGGGACCAAATTGCGGGCGATCGTAGTGTTACCGGTTAGGTATCATGCTGAATGCAGGGTTACGTTTCTTCTTGTAAATTGTTGATAAAAATGCTTTCTATGTGAACCAGGTCATCTGCTCATGTTGTTGACTAAGTTGATATGTTCGACAGTGGTCGCTCATCGCATTTTGCTGTCTTGTGCAATTATTCACATCTGGTTCAATTTGTTAAACATCAAGCATAGCCCTAGGTGAGGTAGGGACTATTGGGACTAACAGTTGATTTGTTATTGATCTGAAAGAATAATTGATGTTATTAAAAATATTTTATTAATTTTAATAAAAAACCACTGGCAGGCTCATAATTGAAAATAAAAATTATTTGATCACCAATTTTGCTTTCTTGATTTTGATAATTCTTAGTCTATTTCATGTGTTAGGTTTCAAATATCGTTCTGGACAAAGTTGAATTTTAAAATTAAAACACCCAATTCGTTTGTCCAAAGCATAACCTTGTTTTAGAGCTCAATTTCAGTTAACTGGACAGAGCAAGCATAGTTATTATGTTTCTTCAGGAGCCTCGTTCATCCGAGGGGAAAGGTGCCTGTGCCTCAGTTCCGAGTGAGGGGAAAATCTACCTCCTGATCACCATCAGTAGCTCCCCGCCCTGTTGCAAGCTCTCATAGGCTCTGTCTCAGTTTAAAGTAGCATTTTGTGCTCTTTCAAATTGCCACCTGTTTGGATACAGGTAATTTGAACTTTGGAGAGAGCTGAATTTTCAATCTCTAGGGGAATTTTTAGGCCCTCGTGGGGGGAATTTCGCGTGATATTTTTGAGAGGGGAATAGGGCCGATAGTCTGTCCCAAAATCGAGGGATTGAGGGCCCTGTCCTGTTTGGAATAAAAAACGCATTTTGCTTTCACCCGTAGTCATGAAAACACAGCCTGGCTGGCCGAAGATTTTCCAGTTGTTGCTTTGCTTAGCAACAGAGATGCTACAAAATATGATCTAACTTTCGAAAACATAAATTTTACACGGACATATTTTCCTTCGTCCAACGCTTCCGAATCTCAACGTCCTTATGGATTGTAAAGCAGACAGTTGAGTGTCCGTAGTTTTTCTAGCTGTTCGAGCAATGTGGAATACAACTATGCCAATAAGCTAACGGAGCTATCATAGCGAGCCTTGTTTTGGAACGCGCCTCCTGTCAGCGTGAATTACTGTAGGTCTATATAAAGTTCTGAATAGCTATTTATGATAAGACCACTGAAAGAAGAGATTGCACTAGAAAACACTTGGGCAACTGTACATGTGCAAATGATTGATATGTCTTCACAGTAGTTTGAACATTGCAACATTTTATATACATTGTATGTTTCTTTCTGACTTGAAAGGGCCAACATTTCTCTCTTAAACTATCACTAATCTTTGATTATCAACTAGTCCTAATAATGTTACAATGTGGGTGTCCTAACTGGAGAAAATGATACATTGGGTGTCCTTGCCAGAGCGTCCAGGGCCCGGTCTCCAATCTCCGTACTCAGACTCGAATCATGCTCAAACTCACACTTCATACTCAACTCGAGTACAGACTCAGCTTTGGTGTATTCAATGTCATACTCGAAAAATCTGTACTCGAAATTTCGAGCACGTACTCAGTTTTCGAGTGTACTCGAACTGAAGTGTATCTCATCTATATTTCGAGTACGATTTTGAGTAAAAATTCGGAGTCTATGCTCAAATTTCAAGTTTGGTATGGCAGTGTGCTTGAAATCGTACTCGAAAATAAATACGAGCCAGAGAACAAAATATCGAAAGGGAACCAAGAAACATAGAAAATCTAAAAAAATAAGTCCTCTTACCGTATCTCAGCACTTGAATTTCAGTTCAGATATAATAGTTTTCATCTTAAATCTTCTTATTCTTCACCTTATTAACCCGCCGTATCACTGTATGTTATATGGCCGCCATTCTACCTCTACAATTCCTGGCAATAGGCGCATTGTAATCCCTTGTCGGCGAGTCATAACAAGCGTCGAAAGCAGTTGTGGGAAAAGACGTGTGAGAAGTTTGTGCTGCCCTTATTTCGGAATGTGTGCCTACGGTTTGTAGGGTTTCCAAAAGACGAGGAGGGGAGGGAAGTTAAAAAAAAGTTCGCTTCCCTGTCAGGTACATTTCTCATCATAACTTAGTCATCTATAATTCCTCAATCCCCAAATGCTGGAATTCCAGATTTTGTTTGCCGATTTCTAAGTAGACGTCTCGTCCCGTTCACTGCCACTGGTGAACTCTCAATGCCTGCACAAGTATTGTTTTTTAACGCACGTGCCAAATGTCAACT
This sequence comes from Phoronis australis, assembly GCA_002633005.1. Taxonomy (NCBI): domain Eukaryota; kingdom Metazoa; phylum Phoronida; family Phoronidae; genus Phoronis; species Phoronis australis. Next base: position 586,201 of record NMRA01000028.1, read on the forward strand.
CACTTGATACATCCCGGTAAAATACAAAGATACAGTATCAAACTTTGACATCAGTGTAGGCCTACACAGCAATGGGTTTTATGTCAAGACTAAATTAGCAACAGAGATGTGATGTGATAAGCTGTTACATATTTCTTAAGACATTTTCGGGACTGGGTGAGTAACTCAAGAAGTAAAGCTTAATAATTGCCAAATTTATCAAAGAAATGACATAAGAATATTTATTGAAACTAAAAAATGAATAACAGTTACAGAACACTCAGAATTCCACGTTATAGACATACTCTTTAGCGACAGCAGACGATAATGTAGGCCTAGTTCTTAGGGTGGTCTATTCCAATAGGGAGCGATGAATCAGCGCGGCTTTGCGTGATTTTGCATTTCACATTATAAAGAGTTCCATAGCAACTCGAGTATGAGTGTCAGATTTGAGTACGTTTGGAGTCTACTCGAAATACGATATTAGATACGCTTTTTTGAGTACGACTCCAGTGAGCACGATTTTGAGTATGAAATCTCGAGTATGAGTATGAGTCTGAGTACGGAGATTGGAGACCGGGCCCAGATTAGTGCTCGGGCGTCCATTTGGACCCCAGGACATACGCTGCATAAAGGCCTGTGTCACAGTCATGTATCCAGCATATCTACCACCCCTGGTTATCTAAAAGTGGCATTCAGATCATCTTTAGCAACCTTTTTGTGACATTTCCATGACATGCAAGCAACATTTTAGAATATGACATAAGATGCCTGCAGTCATAACAAAGTTGATCCTTTTGGTTTTTTATTTTGTATTTTGTTCATCAATTTTATATTTAATTTTCAATATCAATATTGTTGATTTACTGTATAGAAGTTAACAGATTTTGAAAACATGTTTTTATGGTGTTTCTTAGAAACTTTTATTACAAAAATAACTTAACTTGATAAGCACTGTTTGAAAATGTTAAGTAGACGGATTTTCTCTCTAGCAATGTTATAAGAAATCTTGACTTCAGTGTAAAATCGACATAACTTCATAGATACACATAAATGCCTGAGTGATTTTTCACAGCAAACTTTACAACACTGTACTGGCTTGGTCAGTGTGCAGTCATTTGTTGTTAACACATGGTCACTCAAGTGCCTTCACTTCTTTCTAGTCCAGTTGAAAGGCAATTTAACATTACCTATTGAATATATGATCCCTCACTCTCCTGCCTGGTCAGTCTTCTGTGTGAATGTAACCTCTTTTTGTGAGCAGGTTTTCTCAGATAGACATCAGCCTTACCAGGTAATTTCTGACCTCCTGAAGAGAGGTATTATATACTTGAGTTGGTCATCTTTTGTTGAACCTCACAAATAGATGGGCAGATATGCCCTCTCTTAAAATATGATGCTATCACCAGCCAGGGTGGGTGGCCGAAGGGTGAGTGCCTTCTCTCATATTGTCTTCATTGTCTCATTAATCTCATTGGATATTGTAACTTTATGCATTTTCGTTACTGGGATGTAGTGATGTTCTTTACAAAAGGCTCATTTCATCAATGTATAGAACTTTATTTTCTGTGCAAGGTTAGCACTGCATGATATACACAGGAGCAGGGTTTTGACAACTACTTAAATTTGTAATTGACTAAATGACATTTATTCCATTGCTTTGCCTTTAATGACTAGTAGTGTCTGGTTCAGCCATAAATATACATTGTTTTCTGTTTTCTTGGTTACTAGAATATTTCCCCGGAACTCCTTTCAACTCTTTGTATCATGTTGCTTGATATAGGGAGAGAGAGACCAGCAATAAACATTAAATTCTTGGCATAGGTTGCATAACACTGATAGGTTATTATACATAATGTTAGTCATTTGCAAAATTACGTCAGGAGACAGTTATTGGATCAGATCAACTGCAGCATATTTACTGTTTGCATCTAAGACTGGGTGGAGATCCTTATGTCTAGGATGATCACCATCCAGCACTCACATCATGGTGAGACAGCTTTATTGGTTTGAAGTACACCAATTAGCGCATTGAAAGCACTCCAGAGGTGAGTCAACTGTATGTTGAGATTTTCAATGGAGAAACCTGTTGTTATTAAGTTTAATCTTTCAAAATTCAAGATTCTCAGTATCTACTTGTTACCGTTTTGTATTCTGGGAAAAGGTTTGATTTTGTTGTCATTTTGGCTTGGGAACACTTAGCCTCGTATGTTTTATGTGACTGATATTTTACTGCACCCGTTTGACCAGTTTAATTTCAGATGTAGGGTCATCTAATCCAATAATGCCTCTCTAGTGGGCTAATGTTACTTACAGATGCCAATATTGGAACTTTATTGGGTAGAGTTCAAATGGGTATAAACTTCTGTGAAATGACTCTTAAATTTNGTCAGTGTGCAGTCTTTACAACACTGTACTGGCTTGGTCAGTGTGCAGTCTTTACAACACTGTACTGGCTTGGTCAGTGTGCAGTCTTTACAACACTGTACTGGCTTGGTCAGTGTGCAGTCATTTGCTGTTAACACATGGTCACTCAAGTGCCTTCACTTCTTTCTAGTCCAGTTGAAAGGCAATTTAACATTACCTATTGAATATATGATCCTTCACTTTCCTGCCTGGTCAGTCTTCTGTGTGAATGTAACCTCTTTTTGTGAGCAGGTTTTCTCAGATAGACATCAGCCTTAATTTCTGACCTCCTGAAGAGAGGTATTATATACTTGAGTTGGTCATCTTTTGTTGAACCTCACAAATAGATGGGCAGATATGCACTCTCTTAAAATATGATGCTATCACCAGCCAGGGTGGGTGGCCGAACGGTGAGTGCCTTCTCTCATATTGTCTTTTCATTGTCTCACTAATCTCATTGGATATTGTAACTTTATGCATATGTGTTACTGGGATGTAGTGATGTTCTTTACAAAAGGCTCATTTCATCAATGTATAGAACTTTATTTTCTGTGCAAGGTTAGCACTGTATGATATACACAGGAGCAGGGTTTTGACAACTACAGAAATTTGTGATTGACTAAATAAATGACATTTATTCCATTTTTTTTCCTTTTAATGACTAGTGGTGTTTGGTTTCTGCCATAAATATATTTTTGTTCTCTGTTTTCTTGGTTACTTGAATATTTCCCTGGAAGTACTCCTTTCAACTCTTTGTATAATGTTGCTTGACATAGGGAGAGAGATACCAGAAATAAACATTAAATTCTTGGCATAGGTTGCATAATACTGATAGGTTATTATACATAATGTTAGTCATTTGCAAAATTACATCAGGAGACAGTTATTAGATCAGATCAACTGCAGCATATTCTACTATTTGCATCTAAGACTGGGTGGAGATCCTTATGTCTAGGGTGATCACTGTCCAGCACTCACATCTTGGTGAGACAGCTTTATTGGTTTGAAGTACTCCAATTAGCGCATTGAAAGCACTCCAGAGGTGAGTCAACTGTATGTAGAGATTTTCAATGGAGAAACCTGTGGTTATTAAGTTTAATCTTTGAAAATTCAAGATTCTCAGTATCTACTTGTTACCGTTTTGTATTCTGGGAAAAGGTTTGATTTTGTTGTCATTTTGGCTTGGGAACACTTGGCCTGGTATGTTTTATGTGACTGATATTTTACTGCACCCGTTTGACCAGTTTAATTTCAGATGTAGGGTCATCTAATCCAATAATGCCTCTCTAGTGGGCTAATGTTACTTACAGATGCCAATATTGGAACTTTATTGGGTAGAGTTCAAATGGGTATAAACTTCTGTGAAATGACTCTTAAATTTGTTTATTTGAACAGCAGCTGTCTGGCATCCGTAGGTGAGTTTTTTTTGAATGAATTAATTTCACCTTTTTCGACATCAATTTTTCTCAATAACTATCCTGGCGAACATCTGCACAAATTTATTACACCTCCCCCCCCTCGACTGGCAAAGGGCCTCTTCTGTCAGGAATTTCACGTGCCAGATATGAGATTGTCCAACCTAGTATGTGCTATATCGCTGGTTGCTCAATTTATCCAAAAAGATGCAAAGTAGTCCTTTTACAATATTGACCGACTTAGGAAGCATTAAAAGGACTACACGAATTGGAAAACATTGATTTTGTGATGAAGTTTTGTTATTGCTGGTATGCGTAGTGTTGTGCTAGACTTTTCAAGTATACTGGTATTAGCCAAACTGGCTAAAACCTTTGAAATCTTTTAGTGATTTGGCAAAGTTATTATCCAAAGATTTCAATATTTGCCAATATCACACATTTGGTGAAATACACAATATTAAGTATTGCAGAGACAGGATGCCGATGCTTCTTACAAGACAGGATTTAGCAATAACCCTTTATGATTGGCATATGTCCCGAATAATATATAAATGATACATGCGTTGCAAGCCTCGTTACAAGAGAAGAAAAGGAGATCGATGTATGCGATATAAGATCATTTGTTATGACTACCGTATTCGCCCTAATAAGCCCCCAGGCACTTGGAAAAATTCACTTCAGGAAGGGGGGTGCTTATTATAGCCCAAAGTGGTTGAAACCCGGTCTCCGAATCAGGCGAAATCATAAGCTAGAATCCATCAAATTTATGCTCTGTGACGCCTAACTGTAACCTATGACAGAGTTTCTATAAAATTGCTATCAAACTTTGTTGTTAAATTACGAGCATATTTAAAAAATCCCAGTGCGAAAACTTGCCAACTGATGCGTCGCTGCCTCGTGATCGCCGATAGGTCAACTTGAATTCTTGAGTAAAAATACAGTTTCGACTCAACAAATTATCTGAAGTCCGCTTTAAGTTTTCAAAATAGTAAGATTTTTATGTTCCTGTGGTGTCGGGATTAACTGCATGTTAAGTCCAAATTTGTGCTAGATCGTACTCCGCAACACGAGAAAAATCTCTGGACGAACACACATGTTGTTGTCACGTGATGTTTGTTTTGAAGTTCGTCTGCGTATGGTGTGAATGAGCGAACGCGTTCGTGTCATCAGAGTTCACTTGCCAGAGTAAATGCGATGTAACGATTTAGGTGTGCATTGTAACTAAGGAAATTAATACTAGCTGTAAAGCAGAACGTGTTTAATTTAGCACTTGATCTCATCTGTTAAAAATGTTCGAGAATTGTCTCGTCCGATGTCATTGAGTCGGCGGGTGACTGGATGCGTGACAGTCTAACAGTTATTTTTCGGGGGTGTAAGGGTGCGGAAGTGTTCACTATCAGTGGGTCATTTTGACTTTAAAAACATCAATTACGACTAATTTAATAACTCCCCCTTAAAAATAACACAAACGTTTTTACGGTATTAGAAACTTTTGGAAATAAGTGCCAGTATTGATTTCTTGCCGATGCTGTGCTACCCGTTTAATGAATAGATTATGTTCCCGGAGACTAATCCTCGATGACAGGTGCTTGAATGTAGCACGTGCTTCCTGGCCACGTGCTTTGAACTGAACAAAGGTCAAGTTTTTATTAATCCATGATTCGCTGTTTTCATGTGTAGAAAGAAATTTGGATTCCTGTTGAGGGAGATCTGGACGGGAAAGATACAATAGAATCCCTTTGACAAGTAGGCTGCGTCTGCTCTGAAAGGCCACTATTGGACACGTCCCTCGCAAGATCAGCAAAACTTGCACTCTTTTTTGACGTGTTACGTCCCTCGCAAGATCAGCAAAACTTGCACTCTTTTTGACGTGTATAGTCACGGCTAAGTACTGACATAGCGGCGAGGCTTGTGGTCTACAATTCCTCCCACAATGATTTTTTCAGGACTGTCGGATCTTATAATTGATAAATTGAAGACATCACTGTAGAATTTTAAAACTGTAGGTAGGTATTTTTCGCTTCTGCACGGCGTTCATGGACTGGGCGCTTATCGCAAAGTCTGAAAACTCGTGGAGGGCACTTATAGGGGCATGGGTGCTTATTAGGGCGAATACTGTAATATCACAAGTAAAGATAGTGAATACAGATAAGTAAAATAAAAAATATAATCTCTGGTAAGATGGGCAATAAAAAAGCACCAGCCACGTGGAAGTACGAGAGAATGACGAAAGGGAGTGATAGAGGGAGGGAAAAATTAATAAGTTTTGGAACATATGACAATGTGGCTAGAACAAAGGTTAGCTGAAAACGAGGTTACAATAACAAAGAAAATGCCTTAGGACACGTGACAATCATCAGCCTATGAGAGTCAAGAGCTGACCAAACTCAAGGCACGTGATAACTACAGACCAATAAGAAGGCTGGGAAAACGACGTGTAGTCGTACACAAAGGAATAATGGGATAGACCAATATGAGGGGGAAATATGGTTGCATCACATTAAACCCCAATAGGTACCACTGGCAAGTTAGGATGTCATAACCATAATTTTTGATGGAGAAGTGTTTGTGTTGTCCCTAAAATAGCATGCTGGTTGTAATTTTGGTGTTTACTGAGGGAAGACAGTCCCTAACCAAGGCTCAGAATTAACTTTGTTGACTGGTTGGCCTTTCTGACCACTCAAATTCAGTTCAACTTGTCCCAATTCAAGATGAGCTTGTCCAAAAACTGGACCCAAAGGCAAATGAACCCTCACCGTATTTTTCACAGAATGCAAAACATCACTCCATCTTTAAACACCAACCATTGAAAAGTTTCCAATCACAGTAGCTCAAAATGCTTTCCGCTTGAGTTCATAGGCCTTGCTAGGTTTAATACACTTGAAGCTGAGGACTCCCTAGAGTTTGGATCATTGGCAAGATCATAAACACATACTTAGCAATAGAAGTCTGAGACATTGTTACATACATTACAAAGCAGACAGATGGAAAATTGCTGTTGATCTTCAATGCCGTAATAGGAGATGTGGATTTGAAAACATCAAATAATTAGTGCAATCATTGTTAACATTAAGTAATGCTAGTTTGCTTTCAAGCTTCCTGTGTTTCATTCGTGACTGTCTTGAAGTGATTGACCAGTGGCCGCTATGCAGGTGAGCGCTGAATCTACCTAGTTCGCTTATTATGGCATTGATCAGGCAGAAGTCTCATCGTCCGCTTCAAGCCGGAAAGGCATTCCCTTGCAAGTCACTAAGTAAGTCACTAACTGGAAGTCTTTTTTGATGGCTTATATATTACAAATGCTTCACAGAAAGTACTTTGTGTGTGCATGTGTGCATTCAAAGTAGTTAATTTAGTGGTCCAATACAAAAGTGGTTTTTTGAATCCGTGCATGATGGTACATTGGTGCCTTAAGCGGTAGTTCTTGTTGGGTTGATCGAAGGAAGGTGGCTCCATTTGAATGGTCAGAAAAGTCTTGTGCATCAGCGACCTTGGTTTGAAATTTTCTTGCATGTGCTCCCCAAAGATCAGACTTTATTTAATGTCAGCTGTAAAATTACAATTCCTCATATTATAAGGCTTAATTTTTTCCGTCTAATAGGAAGTTGAGATCCTAAGGAGGACACAACTTGC
>NMRA01000028.1:594197-668534 GCA_002633005.1 Phoronis australis
ATAATCTCTGGTAAGATGGGCAATAAAAAAGCACCAGCCACGTGGAAGTACGAGAGAATGACGAAAAGGAGTGATAGAGGGAGGGAAAAATTAATAAGTTTTGGAACATATGACAATGTGGCTAGAACAAAGGTTAGCTGAAAACGAGGTTACAATAACAAAGAAAATGCCTTAGGACACGTGACAATCATCAGCCTGTGAGAGTCAAGAGCTGACCAAACTCAAGGCAACTACAGATCAATAAGAAGGCTGGGAAAATGACGTGTAGTCGTACACAAAGGAATAATGGAATAGACCAATATGAGGGGAAAATATGGTTGCATCACATTAAACCCCAATAGGTACCACTGGCAAGTTAGGATGTCATAACCATAATTTTTGATGGAGAAGTGTTTGTGTTATCCCTAAAATAGCATGCTGGTTGTAGTTTTGGTGTTTACTGAGGGAAGACAGTCCCTAACCAAGGCTCAGAATTAACTTTGTTGACTGGTTGGCCTTTCTGACCACTCAAATTCAGTTCAACTTGTCCGAATTCAAGATGATGTTGTCCAAAAACTGGACCCAAAGGCAAATGAACCCTCACCGTATTTTTCACAGAATGCAAAACATCACTCCATCTTTAAACACCAACCACTGAAAAGTTTCCAATCACAGTAGCTCAAAATGCTTTCCGCTTGAGTTCATAGGCCTTGTTAGATTTAATACACTTGAAGCTGAGGACTCCCTAGAGTTTGGATCATTGGCAAGATCATAAACACATACTTAGCAATAGAAGTCTGAGACATTGTTACATATACAAAGCAGACAGATGGAAAATTGCTGTTTATCTTCAATGCCGTAATAGGCGATGTGGATTTGAAAACATCAAATAATTAGTGCAATCATTGTTAACATTAATTAATGCTAGTTTGCTTTCAAGCTTCCTGTGTTTCATTCGTGGCTGTCTTGAAGTGATTGACCAGTGGCCACTATGCAGGTGAGCGCTGAATCTACCTAGTTCGCTTATTATGGCATTGATCAGGCAGAAGTCTCATCATCCGCTTCAAGCCGGAAAGGCATTCCCTTGCAAGTCACTAAGTAAGTCACTAACTGGAAGTCTTTTTTGATGGCTTATATATATTACAAATGCTTCATAGAAAGTACTTTGTGTGTGCATGTATGCATTCAAAGTAGTTAATTTAGTGGTCCAATACAAAAGTGGTTTTTTGAATCCCTGCATGATGGTACATTGGTGCCTTAAGCGGTAGTTCTTGTTGGGTTGATCGAAGGAAGGTGGCTCCATTTGAATGGTCAGAAAAGTCTTGTGCATCAGCGACCTTGGTTTGAAATTTTCTGCCATGTGCTCCCCAAAGATCAGACTTTATTTAATGTCAGCTGTAAAATTACAATTCCTCATATTATAAGGCTTAATTTTTTCCGTCTAATAGGAAGTTGAGATCCTAAGGAGGACACAACTTGCCTTTAAGTAACCATCAGTAAGTTTTTATTGGAACCTTAGCGGAACCCTACCTTATTTGGGCAGAAAAAAATACCGGAATGAGTTTTTTTCTGAAGCAGGCATGAATTAGTTTTTTAGCTGATACACTTTTCAACTTTATTGCAAAAAAATGATGAAAGCATTCATGTAAGCAGCCCGTGGCCAGCTTATTATGTATATGTGTACAGTGCTTGCATTGCAAAATTGGATTCTTTGCACAAAAGGCTGTTGGGCTATTGAACTATTACTCTATTCTAAATGGTAATCCATCGTCTACAATCCGCCCATATTTTCTTTCATTCTTGCTTGTTAAAGTCCCATGTCAGTTGTGGATCCCTGTAGGCATTAACCTGATAAACCGTTTGGGTTTATAACAACCTCTCACTTCTCAAAAGTTTTTGAGTTCTCTAATTTAAGGGGCCTGGGCTGTAACATGGATGAGTGGTAATCATCATCTACTGAAATTTGTGATCTTGAAATTGGCACAGTTTTGAGGTCAACATTCCCAATGTGACAGTGTCTGAGCCAAACTGGCTAAAAACTACAGTGGTGAGTGTTGCTCTTATTTGTTTCCATATGTCACAGCAAACGCGTGCAATAAAGCACCAAAAGTGAGTCCCAATTTCTCAGGGTGTCCATGACCAATGATGCATGACTGCGTTTTTATAACCCCATGTCAACCTGAGATTGTTGTGTGGAGACTGACATGGGTCTTCTATAGGTTATGGTTTTCTTACATCCCATCTTAAATACTTTTTGATCCTAGGCAGCCACTGCACTGTTAAGGCTGTAGTTAGCAAGTTAAAAGAGACACAACTACTGGTTCTTACGGTGTTTCTTACTTTCAATATTTGGTACGGGTGTCCATGTGTAATAGGGCCTTCAAGTGCTGAACATGGTGTCCTAGCTAGGCTGCCTACATTTAAGTTGGGATGTAAAAGTAAGAACCCTAAAATTTGAGATACTCGAAATCTAGAAGAGAAACTCAGTTGCATGGACATTACAAAATCAGTAAACCAGGAAATGTGGAATATGATTCAAGCCGTTAAACACTCAAAACTGGCATCATGCGGCAAATGTATTATGTTTTCGAAAGGATTTCAGTTATTCGTTTAATCATTGAATCATAGGTAACTTTCCATTAAATTGTGCGAATTTCAAGTTTTTGCCAGAGGTGCCTCTGTTTACTCTTGCTGTATTGGAAAATACTACTTCTGTGATACCCACTTTTTGCAGATAGTAAAAAATTAAAACTGTCCAACTCCGCGAAGCACAATTTTCCTGCTATTGCTGCAGTGAGAAATTCCTTAGCAAAGGCTGTGTAACAGAGGGGGCTTTGGTGAACATTGCTGAGGAGTCATTTGTGTACTGTCCATCCTGTTTGCTATCTTAGATTTCAGATAGAGAAATGTGTTGAAAGTGTAGACTAGCAAAGTTCACAGGCAAGTTAAATCTCCCGACAGCTGGCAATGCAAACTCAAGTTGGCGTTTCAGCAGAAACTATGCAATTTGCTAGTCTGGAAAAAATGCCAGCTTTCCACTGAGACTGGCTTTTTTACAAAAAGAAATTTGAGTAGAATGAAACCAATTGCTAAAAACAAGGCAATTCAACTAACATAAGTCAGGTTTAAAAGTCAGCAAATTAGTTTGGATTCTATGTAATTTTGGCTGTACTGATGCAATGGAATGCTGTAAGTAAGGGAGGGCATCTGTAAATTCAGTCGTGGGCTTTACAATTATACTCCATTACTTTGTTGATCATGTCAGTCTAATCATCATTCATGCCATCATTTATGGAAAAGGCGTTTGGTCATTTATCATAACGCAGTGATAAGACGTAATGAATTATGAAGAGTGATGATAAACCTTGCGTGAAAATTATTCCAACTGCTCATCAACCATTTATATCACATTCCATTCATATGAATGTATAGAAATTATTGATAGCAATCCTTGTAAAAATCTTATTTTAGATTATGATCAGCCGAAATTGTCCATAACTTCAGTAAACAACAACAGAATGGCACCTTGATCAGATTATGTCAACAAACTGTAAAACATACTGTTATACTGTTGTAACTGTTGCCCCACAGACTGTCTGTAAATGTAAATGTCCTTTCTGTTTTGAGTTTTCCTGATTTGATTAATTGCTATTGCTAATTAGGTGCCATGTCCATAAAATTCTGTGCGTATCTTTCCTAGTTTATTTCAGTGATTTTCAGACTGAAGTTAGATTGACAGCGGGGATACACCTACTCTCAAAATACGCTGATACGGGTCAATACTTCAGTAGGTGAAGTGAACTGGAGCATTGTCAAAAGATAAAGTGTGAAGCACTCTGAGCTGAAAGATTAACAAGTGGTATAGTGCAGGTTTAATTGAGCAAGAGGAGGCCTGTCTATTGGATCAACTGTGTTTTGGTGATGAAATGTGAGGCTTGCAGCCAGCTCGTCTGTCTGAACCATAGCAATCTTGTCTTTACCTAGGTTTTGTGTGTTGGGAGATGACTTAGTAAGGTGAAATGGAGGAGGTGAGGTTGTGACGGTCTTACTTGGACTGACAAGATTTGGAGCAAGTTTGTGTAAAGCAGGAAGGATATTGAGTAGCCTTGGTACAAAGCAGTATACTAAATATTTTTTGACGATGGCATTCATGCAGCTTACTGGTAGGCCTGAGATATTGAGGTACATGACGATGTTTATGCACCATGAAAAAATATGATTTTAAAGAATTTATGGAAATATGGGTGAAGACATGATATTTTAATGGATGTTTGTGACCATAATTTTATTTCTGTATTGATACTATATTACTTTCACTGAAGAATAAGATTTTTCCTACTTTTCACCTCGTTCAGCTAAAAATGAAAAAACATAATTAGACCTTTTACTCTGGTAGGACTTCATTTGCTTTACTAGTGACTTGAGTAGGTAAATGGACGAGAAAACTAACATGGTAAGGAACATTATAAGACCAAATTTATGCGATTAAAATTCCTAACTCAATTGTTATTTTTGCCAATCACACAGGTTGAAATACAACTTTAAATGTTATATTTTTGTAGCAATAGTCTTTGATTTCTTGCCCTGTGTATGGTGTTGCCTTATTTATTTTAACATTATCCGCTATATTTGCAATCATTACCTTACGCTTTTGTTTCAGAAAATAAAATGGGTCAGGTTTGCAATGCAAAAGTTTCAAATGTTGATTGTCAATTAGTCCAAATATTTGATTACCAACTTTATGCAAATATTTGATGATCGTTCCTTTACTTTGTTTGACTTGAACAGTTTATTTCTTTAATCAATGTTTTATGCTGTATGATGTATTCAGTATAGGCAGGGTGTGAGTGATTGAGTTTTAAACAGTTTGGGGTCACTTTATAAATTCAGTATTCACACTAGGGCAACTGGTCTTATCACCCCCTTTCATTGACTCATTCACATGGACTGTTTACCTGGTTATTAAACTTGAACTTGATTTATTAATGCCTGAGCTGTTTATGTATCAGGCATCTGAGGACAAACTTCATGCAGTCTGGCCACAAAACTGGTGTTGTCTCTTTGGAGAACTTGTCATTGTACACTGAAGTAGCTACTGAGACATAGCAGTGAAGCCTCTCACTTGCTCAGTTTGTTTTCTTTTTGGTAAGTTAATTCTGGTTGGGTTTTGTGGACATGTATCATACGTGGACAGTAGTCCATGAACCAGAGACATTAGCTATGTACTTGGGTGGAGGAATCTGCTTAAAGAATAGAAACAGTGAATTCTGACCCATGATACTTCTGAAATTTTTTGCGACCACCGGAATTTGAGGCCCAATGTGAATGGTGATTTAAATCGTCGTAAATTTAGAATGGTATTAAAGTTTGAATGCTCAGAAAGACGGGATTAGTGCGTAGACTTAGGTTTAGACCAGATTATTTTCATGACCAGTCTGTTCGATCTAATTGTTCTGTCTGGGGTCTGCTTGTGTTCAGTTTGTTTGCGCCTTTGCGGTTCTGAACCTAACAGTTGCAGAAATGAAATTTATAGCTTAGACCATTATGTAAAAATCATCTGTGGCGAATTTGCCTCTCATTTTTATTTTGTTTTTCTTGCTAACAAGTCTTACGTTCATAGTAGAAGGGGTTATCAAGCACAAGCTAGCAAATATATCTCACCATCAAGACTTTAGACTGCCATGAACAGCTGTATTCCTCAGAATGTTTAGCTACGTTAGATCGCTACTAGGGCCAGTGTGCGGTTGTGTATTCATGACAATTCCTGGCCTTCATCTCTATTGATAGAAGGGTTTGATGACAGATATAGATATCTTCTTTTAGTATATGCACAATTCCGTGATAAGGTCCACCTCAAGACAAAAAATTAAGAACATGACTACTAACATTTCTGGTCTCATTTGAAAGCCCAGTCTCTCTAATTTCAGGATCCGTATTTGACTATCCTATAACTCAATTATTTGCCTAAATGGCCCCATTTTTGGAGGTCACTTGACTCTAAAAAATTAGCTCGATTTTCATGTGTGTTGCTAGTTATTGCCAAAAGTAAGCCAGATTACGGGTATTTCACTATATCATCAAATTTGTGCAATCACATGAAGCCCAAACTTTATAAAAATAACGTTTCAACTTTGGCACATCATTGACCTCTTGGGGTCAAAGACCAACTCCTGGATATCATAGACTCTATTTACGCAGCGGACATTAAAATCCAAAGCGAGGCTCACTGCGGTAAACAAAGCGGAAATTTACATTGCGTCGGTCTTTGGAGTCCAACCTGAATATTAAATCTTAAAAAATGTGTCAATAATTAACTACAGCGACGTAGGAAAATACAGTTAAAGAACAAGTCAATGCACCAAAGAGTTGTCTGACGAAAGGATATATTTTTTTCCGGAAAACTAGGTTCGAAACATGAAAAGTAAACATGACCAAATTTGCTGCGATCGTAGTGTTACGGATTAGGTATCATGCTGAATGTAGGGTTACGTTTCTTCAAATAAATTCTTGATAAAAATGCTTTCTACACGAACCAGGTCATCTGGTCGTATTGCTGACGAGATATATTCGACAGTGGTGGCTCATAGCATTTTGCTGTCATGTGCAATTAGTCTCATCTGGTTTAATTTGTTGATCAAGAGTAGGCCTATTAGCTTCAAGCATAGCCTAGGTCCTGTGAGGCACTACCGGGACTAACAGTTGATTTGTCATTGATCTGAAATAATACTTGATGTTATTAAATATATATTTTGATTACGATAAAAAAGTACACTCGCGACTGAAAATAAAAATTATATGACCATCAATTCTGCTTTCTTGGTTTTAATAATTATGTCTATTTCATGTGTTATATTTTTCAAATATCAATCTCGACTAAGTTGAATTTTAAAATTAAAACACCTAATTCTTTCGTCCAAAGCATAACCTCGTTTAGAGCTCAATTTCAGTTAACTGGACAGAAAACAGTGGCGGATTTAGAGGGGAGCCAAGGGGCTATGCCCCAGCCCCCCTAAAATTCTCCCAGATTCCATTTGGCAGTTCAGGAGCGCGAATTTTTGACGGGCAAAATCCTGGCTAATACTCTGCCTTGCCCCCCCCCCCCCAACTCAAAGTCCTGGATCCCCTGGAACAAGCATAGTTATCATGTTTCTTCAGAGGCCTCGTTCATATCCGAGGGGAAAGGTGCTTCATGTGTGTGCGGCCTTCTGAGGGGGAACGTTTCGCCGAGTGACGGGTCAGTGAAAACTCTACTGACCTCCCGATCACCATCAATAGTACCCCGCCCTTTTGCAAGCTCTCATAGCTCTGTCTCAAGTAGCATTTTCAGTGGCTGATCTAGGATACCATATAGGCCTAGTGAGGGGGGCCCGACATCCTCGGAGAAGCGGGCAAAGCGTGATTGCATGCACGCAGGCGGCCGTAAGTTGCGGGCGCCTATGATGTATACCTTCTGCTCAGGAAATCTGTCGTTGGACTAAAAAAAATAAAACTGAACGTGTTTTCCCCCCTCGTCCGCTACTGGTCCTAGCTCGAACTCAGTACAAGTTTCCTCCCGCTTCACGTTTTGCTGGTTTATTTTGCTTGCGGCAGTCAAATGGGGGGCGGGCCCCTGACCCCCTCTAAATCCGCCTATGATTTTGTACTTTTTCAAATTGTCACCTCTGTGGTCACAGGTGATTTGAACCGTTGGAGAGAAATTTTCAATCACAAAGGTGATTTTTAGGCCTCGTGGCCAGGAATTTCGCGTGATTTTTCAATATTTTTGAGAGGGGAATAGGGCCGATATTTGGCCCCAAAATTGAGGGCCCTGTCCTTTTTGTAAAGAAAATGCATCGCGCTTCAACCCATAGTCATGAAAACACAGCCTGGCTGGCCGAAGATTCTCCGGTCCTCATTGCTATGGCGGCATCCAGTCCGAGATGCGACAAATTAGGATTCAAAAACAGTTATAAATTTTACACAGACATTTTCCTTCGTCGCGGCGTATGGCAAGGACCCAACGCTTCCGAATCCCAACGTCCTTAGGGATTATAAAACAGAGTGTCCGTATTTTTTCTAGCTGTTCGAGCAACGCGGAGTACAACTTCGCGGATAAGCCAACAGAGCTATCGTAGCGAGCCTCGTTTTGGAACACGCCATCTGTCGGCGTGAATAGGGTCTATGGAGCCATTCGTCCGTCACAAAAAAGTGCTAAAAAGTTTAGTTACTTTAAAATTTTTAATTCAAAATTAAAATAATTCTAGATTCTTTTTTAACTTGTTACTCAATACTATTGACCAAAATTTTAGATCCGAGGGATTATTTGTTAAGTCAGAAATTGTGTGACAGACGTACAGCAAATTTGTAGGTCCGTCACGTACGTAAACTTGCTGAAGATGAAATGTATCTCACATCTGAGAACCTTGAAACGATTAAATATAACACAAAGACAGCTTTAAAATCAAGTAATTAAAGTTGCTACAGATTTAAACTTGCTGCATTGGTCTTTTGCAATCTCAAAAGTATATGCAAAAAAGTTCAAAAAATAGTTCACAATGTCATCTAGTTGTTATTATTAGAATTCAGCTTATTAAAACAAGGTACTTATGACAGAGGATTGGTCCTGAAAAGCTACGTTATGAGAAAAAATTCAATATTCAGGTGGTGACTTGAAGCAATTGATTTGTCAGAAAGCAAAAGTGGTGTTCGATCCTTGTAACTTGCTCATGAAATGAATGTTTACATCAGTTTGATTATCCATGATTGATATACTTCTTTATCAGGGAGGTTTTACTCTAATGTAAGTGTAAGGTAACTCCAGACTTTCAGATTCGACATACATGTCTGTGGAGCATGCCAGCAAATTATTTGGCATGCAAATTACTGGTTTCAGCTCTTCAACTACAGGTTTAGACAGTATTCTGGCCAAGTATGTCAAGGGTGCTGCTGGGGTCATCGATGAACTTTTCATTATCTTCTGGTATAATTTAAAGTGGGCAAGAGTGTTTCTCTTATACAAAAAGAATTCAAAAACTGATGTCAGTAATTGCAGACCAGTTTCAAGTTGAAGTGTGATGTCTAAGGTTTTGACAGAGTAGTATTTAACCAATTGTGTGTATATCTAGTCAATTCCAACCTGTTATGTGCATTTCAATTAGGGGTTTGACAATCATGTTCCACTGACACGTGTATTGTCCAGCCTACTGATTACATAGCGTTTAAAATTGACAGTGAAAATCTTGTGGGAATAGTTTTGTATACTTAGAAAAAGCTTTTGATTCTGTCAATCACAACATAATCATTGGAAAATTGGATGCAATTGGTCTGAATAACCTCGCTTCACGTCAGTATTCGACAGAAACAGCTCGTTGATCTTCATGGAGAAAAATGCTGTTTTGAGATGATAAGTTGTGAAGTATTACAAGGATCCATCCTTGATTGGGCCACTTGTCAATGATCTGGAATTGATCATTACATGTAAACTATTGTAAACTGATCTGTAACTCTTTCTGATCTCTAGTAAGACGCATAGTGATATGAAAATGTTTCAATGGCAGATGAACTCAAAGCTGAATTTCAACCTGTTTGGCTAAAAGAACAAACAATAGGCCTTTAACTCGCACAAAATCAGTCTCATAATAGTATTCCTTTCCATGATGAGACTTCCGTTCCATCTCAAATCACAAGCAGTCCGTTTGTGCACCTCCATTTGTGCACCTCCGTTCGTGTACCTGTCTCAAATTTGCAGTTTGGTTGGATTGCCACAGTACACTGGGAAGGGTTTCTTGAATCCGCGGATGGTTTCTATGTTCTTGTTGCTAACAGAAATGGAATTGTGATTGCATCAAGGAATGTTATGAGACTGATTTCATGAGATTAATACGCCCAATTGGATTTTCGTTGTTTAGCCACCTGAGTGTGATGAATTGCAGCTTTGAGTGAAATTTGATTTTGTCCCTGTGTTTGGGTAAAACTAAGTTGATTTTTTGTTTGATAAATGGCAAAGTCACCTAATCCTAATTGTGGTTTAAACATTTCATGTCTTGGTACTATGATTCACAGTACCATAGGAGAGACTATGAAAATTAAGATATTCCAAAAAGTTTATTGTGATGTAAATTTCTATATGGTAGTACTGTATTCCTTAATTTTTCACTCAGTGTCATCATAGATTATAGACAACAGATTCGCAACTCCGGCATATTCTTACGAGCTGAGTTGAACTCTCCTGACCTATCTGCTGCAGTTTCCGGTCAGTGTAATTTGACGAGAAATACCTGCATCTACTTTACTGTCCAAAACAGCGAAAAAAACATTAATTTATATTAATTTCGGTATTGAAACGCTTTTCAAAGTCTTTCAATAGTAGAAGTGTTGGTATTGTGAGTACTTTTGGCAATGCTACTGGTAATTAATTTCAAAATNGCAAGAGTGTTTCTCTTATACAAAAAGAATTCAAAAACTGATGTCAGTAATTGCAGACCAGTTTCAAGTTGAAGTGTGATGTCTAAGGTTTTGACAGAGTAGTATTTAACCAATTGTGTGTATATCTAGTCAATTCCAACCTGTTATGTGCATTTCAATTAGGGGTTTGACAATCATGTTCCACTGACACGTGTATTGTCCAGCCTACTGATTACATAGCGTTTAAAATTGACAGTGAAAATCTTGTGGGAATAGTTTTGTATACTTAGAAAAAGCTTTTGATTCTGTCAATCACAACATAATCATTGGAAAATTGGATGCAATTGGTCTGAATAACCTCGCTTCACGTCAGTATTCGACAGAAACAGCTCGTTGATCTTCATGGAGAAAAATGCTGTTTTGAGATGATAAGTTGTGAAGTATTACAAGGACCCATCCTTGATTGGGCCACTTGTCAATGATCTGGAATTGGTCATTACATGTAAACTAGTGTAAACTGATCTGTAACTCTTTCTGATCTCTAGTAAGACACATAGTGATATGAAAATGTTTCATTGGCAGATGAACTCAAAGCTGAATTTCAACCTGTTTGGCTAAAAGAACAAATAATAGGCCTTTAACTCGCACAAAATCAGTCTCATAATAGTATTCCTTTCCATGATGAGACTTCCGTTCCATCTCAAATCACAAGCAGTCCGTTTGTGCACCTCCGTTTGTACACCTCCGTTCGTGTACCTGTCTCAAATTTGCAGTTTGGTTGGATTGCCACAGTACACTGGGAAGGGTTTCTTGAATCCACGGATGGTTTCTATGTTCTTGTTGCTAACAGAAATGGAATTGTGATTGCATCAAGGAATGTTATGAGACTGATTTCATGAGATTAATATGCCCAATTGGATTTTCGTTGTTTAGCCACCTGAGTGTGATGAATTGCAGCTTTGAGTGAAATTTGATTTTGTCCCTGTGTTTGGGTAAAACTAAGTTGATTTTGTTTGATTAATGGCAAAGTCACCTAATCCTAATCGTGGTTTAAACATTTCCTGTCTTGGTACTATGATTCACAGTACCATAGGAGAGACTATGAAAATTAAGATATTCCAAAAAGTTTATTGTGATGTAAATTTCTATATGGTAGTACTGTATTCCTTAATTTTTCACTCAGTGTCATTACAATAGTTACTACTGGTATTACGCCGCCTATCTAAAACATGCTAAATCTAAACTTCACATTTCACATACCGGTATCAAAAATATCAGTTTTGTTCTGAACCTGCGGAATAGCTTTTTAAATGTTAAGTTTTAAAAATCTTACTTATGTTGATTAAGTGCTGAGTTAAATGAAGCCTCCAATAACAAATCTGATAATTTCTGGTTCTTTATAAACTTTGATGGTCATAACACTTAAATTTCACTCCACCGCATGGTAGTTGTAGAAATACCTTTGCTAAACTGTTACGTACTATAATATAACTTATTCAACTCATTAAACAAAATTTTTAATAATATGATGTTAGATGACAAATTTATTAATATATTAATTTTTTTCAATACTTTATGTAGGTTACTAATTTTCATTTACACTTTTGTTAATTTATTTAATGTATTTGTTCTTATTTTTGTGCTTCATGTAAGGCCATAATGTAAACAAGCCAGTGAGCCTTACTGTGTCACCACTAATGTACTTACATAAAGTATGTATTTTAGTGTACATTGCATAAATTTACTTGAGATTTGCTAGACATCTATTTGTCTAATTGTCTAACACCTTATGCTTATCATAGGTGGTCCAACTAAAATGCCTTTCGCATGAATGGTGTTTCATGTCTGTCAACTTGCCATGAACTCGACCAGCCTTGCATACCAGAATTAGAGATTTTGTTCTCACGGTGTTCAAGTTTTGTACATAGAACGTTACCTATTTTGACAACAGAATGTTTACTATGCTTTTGTGGGAAAGACATCAGTTTACCACTGTGGGATATCTTGCTAACTGAAATTATGTTGCATCCACAACCTGTAGTCCGCAAACTCTATTGATACAGACCAGTGAACTGATGTTCATGGTCCACTGTTGTTGTTGGGTCTAGTATGAGAAATGCTTGGCTATACTCGAAGGTTAGCTTGCTTCTTGTCAGTCTGGCAACATCAGGCTAATGTTCATGAAATACTACCATGTATTAGCACATGATTTCACTTAGTTTTCATTCATGTGTGTCATGCATTGTGTAACAGCCGCAGGTCTTGGCTTTGACTGGGTGATACCGTAGTTGTGATCACCCACCATCACTGGATTCATTTGACAGGACTGAGTACTAACCGTGCGTGATACTTGTGGAGGAAGCTGGTGTGATCGCTTGCTTCATATTTAATTCATGTTGATATCTCATGTAGTCTTGCATGATTTTGTGTTTTTGCAATAATTCTCGCATCTACTGAGCACATGCAGGCCCGGTGACCATATCATCCCTGTTGAACCATTATGTAGCAGCCCACACTGAATGTTGCCTCACACAGTGGGATCTATCAGGCTTTGAGTGTTTAGCCCCCTGTAAAATTTCTATTATGCAGTTACACTAATTTATATGGAGTACAATTCATTTGCTTTCATCGCAAGTATTCCATTCAACTCATTGTATTCAGAAGTTGAATCTGAATGTTTTTAGTTTATTTGTCTTGTCCTACTATTGTTGACTCTATACAACCTACCCTTTAGTCTTGTGTTATTGCTTTCAATTAGTGATATTTATCAAGTATATAATAACTACAAAATAACATAATCAATTAATTAACACATAGAAGTAAGTATGAAGTAAACAGTTGAATTGAAAACAGTCTGAATGAACCAGCTACTGACCAACTGGCAATAATGATTACTCACCTGATTAATAAAAACTTCAAACAAATTCGTTTAATCTATCTAGGCAATCTATTGAGCGGTCTCTTTTTGTATTGTTTTGATATTATTACCGTAGGTCGACATAATCTGATAAGTTACACAGATAAAACTGGGGCCAAGGTTTTATCCCAGCATTGTGGTGAGTTTGGACTGAACCTGTTTCATCTTCCTGCTCATGCACATTATATAGTGCTGTTGTGGAGAGGCTGTTATGTTTGAGCTGCTTTTTCCACTGTTTGATAATCCCCTCCACTGTCACTTGACGTGTGTACACTGGCTTATATTACAAAAGCCAGCACAATGTGTTTCAAGCGTCTCTATCTACCTGTTGTGTTTTCACAGCTCCGACGACCCTCCAGTGCAGCAGACCTTGAACCAGAGAGCGCTAGCACTAAGTTCTATATTGAGGACATGCCATGCTGCTCAGAGACCACACCGGCAATGAGTAGCCACAGGAAGTCATTGTCGTCGCCAAAGAAGGGTCGACCCAAGTCAGCAGACTGCCTTCTGAATGACAGCAATCTTGATGACAGTGAACTGACCCGGATACCCAGTGATAGCTCACTCAGTTATGGACAGCTGTCGCCCACCTCCAGTAATTCGGGTTTTGGTTTCTTCCGGTCGTTTTTCTATCGGACATTTTCATTTCGCGATAGGCGACGTAAGCCAACAGTAAATGATAGTGATAGTACTTTGAGCAGTGTTAGTCTACCAACCAGTGTTGAAGATTTATCAGTGTCAGATAAGGCAGACATCAGTTTGAAGACATCGGCTGAAAGTGGCGCTCTTGTTCACAAGAAACGTCCCAGCCGTAGGAAGTCCAACGATGTGTCGCCGAGGGAGCTGGAAAAAATTGCTGCTGAAGTGAGGCGGTTACACGAACAGCAACAGACAGAGACAAGCAGCAGTGGATCATTAGATCAACAGGATGCTATGTGGGAGGATAGTGACAAGGTAAACGGATTAACTCCGGTTTAATGTCCAGGAATATACAGATGTATTGTTAGAAGGGCAATTCAGTGAAAAGGTCAGTCTCGAGACAAAAAATTAAAATTAACATTTCTGGTCTCATCTGAAGCCCCATTCTCTCTAGTTTCAGGATTCACATTTGATTGTCCTATAACTTTCAGTTTTTTTACCTAAATGGACCCATTTATGGGGTCACTTGACCCTAAAAAATTTGCTCTAACTATTTTCATGTGTGTTGCCAATTATTGTCATAATTATGGGCTAATTATGGGTATTTCACAATACTATCAAATTTGTTCAATCACATGAACCCCAAACTTTCTAAAAATAAGTAACATTCCAACTTTAGGACATCATTGACCACATGGTCAAACGTCAACTCCAGGAATTCATGGTGCTTAACGTCCATCACAAAAAGTGTTAAAAAGTTTAGTTTCGTTAAGTTTTCAATCAAGACTAAAATAATTTCCGATTCTCTTTTAGATCCCAGGTATTATTCGTTTAGTCAGAAATTGCATGACAGACATACAGCAAATTTGTACATCCGTCACGTACATCCGATACGCCATTAAAAATAACCTTAGGTCATATTTTAGCTTTCTAGCCTTGCAGAAGATAAAATGTATCTCACACCTAAGATCCTTAAAACGATAAAATATTACAAAGGCAGCTTTAAAATTATGAGTAGAAGTTGCTACAGATTTAAACTAATTGCATTGGACTTTTTCAATTTCAAAAGTATTTGCAGAAAAGTTATAGTTTACAATGTCATCTAGTTATTTTTAGAAGAATTCAACTTATTAAAATCAGACAGTTGGACCACATTATAAAATGTAAATAAAACAAAATGTTAATTTTATGAACTTATTGTTTTTCTGTTGGTACCCCATGTTTGTGAAGAAATACTTAGCTTTTGGGAAATTCAAGATGCAAAAATATTCATACTTTCTAGGGTGGTCTAGAGTATAAATAACAAGAGACCCAAAGGAATACATGTCAAGTTGCTACTGCGCTGGAATCAACATGTTATTTCTGCTCTGACCTGCTACACTGTGTTTTGTGTTGAAAAAGCCGATACTGGGCATTTTTAAGCGGTAGGAACCTGTCACCTACTTTATTGAGCATTTTTGTCACACCCTCACAGACTGTAGTCACTCTTTTCGTGTTTTTCAGTGTTTTGGATGGCTAATGATTTCAAAGCAAATTACATTGTCTCATCTTACATATTTTTGATCCCTCAATCTTTTTAAGAAATACACAAATTTTTTTCTGCTGATCTTCGAGGATATTAAACAAGCATTTAGAAACGATAGAGGAAGTTATTGTAGACCTTTGGAAGAACAGATGCAACTAGGAGAAGAATAAATATCTGCCGGAATATTCTCTGAAACTCGATGCTGTCTACTAAACCATGCTCCACACTTTGTTTTAAGAAGATACTGAAGTCATATTACTAATACTTTTAAAACATCACCATTATTACTTAGATGGGCATGCATCAGAACCATCAATGTCATATTTCAGAGAATAATCTTGTACAAGCTTAGAGCGAGTTGTAATTTAAAAGCTAATTAATTAAAATGCATTTTTATGACAGTGATTAGTTCTGTTATAAACTTTTATTTCATATTTTATATTTTGACAGTCACATTTACTTATTAGTTTTGAATTAGTATTCTATTTAACGCAATGGTTTTCCTGATAACTAATAGCTGTCAAATACAAAATGATTATTGCCCTCATTCCCATCTATATTGCTTACCATATTCAAGGGGAAGTGAAGATTTTAGGGGGTTGTTTTATATCTTCAATCAAATGTATTGAAAAGTTAAAATCCTAGAGTATATTCTTAGTTTAGGCCTACCTGTGATGATTTCGTGCAAAGGGTTAATCGGTACATTTTAATTAAGAAACATTGAACTAGTAGCAAAAGACCAATATAGTGTAAATACTGTAAAAGTTTGAGTCATTCTGAATTGATATCTTACTCACAATAAACAATTTAAAACTAGAAATTCAGAGCGTATGTCCGTTACATACGTCCGTCACACTAACTCAACTTACATCGAGCTGTTTGCGAAAAAATTCTTTACAGATATCATCAAAAACAGGTGTGTGTTGTACTTTGCAAACATTCCACTAAATCATCATGTGAAACAAAACATTGTAACTTAATGCAGCTCACAGAAAATTAACCTTAAAAATTAAAAAATAAAATAAAATTCTCTTTGGACGTCCATCAAACCCCTTTAAAGACAATTTTCTCAGTCGGATTAAAAGATAGGGGAAAAGTTGATACATGTTTTGAAAGCTATTAATGATACCTATCAATTGATGTATAAATTATTTTCCTAGGATGGACACTTTTTTCACAATTGATCAAAATGTTCTCTGATTGTACATCCGTCACAAATGGAATTGCCCAGAATATTTGTAAAGTTTTAGGGCAAAAAAATTATATGCGTTGTAAAGGTATGCATACATTTTCATCTCTGTTTGCCCAGATTTAAGACAGGTGTTTTACTTGAAAAGAACCAGTATTAATAAATTACTAAACATTCTAAATTATCTTGGGATGTGCTATTTCTGAATCTCATTTAATCGGCTACTAAGTAATTTTGTTTCCTGTATGTGAGCACCAAATAGTCCAACCCTGATGTTTTGCAATGCTGTGAAATTAAGCACTTAGTGAAACTTGGAACATTGGTGCAAATATCAAAATATGTTATTTGCCATTTAAGCTCTCAGTGGATGTATTGTAAATATTCAGTTAGTGGTAATTTGGTGTTTTTAAAATATCAATGATTGCTATTTGTAGTTAATTTTCAATGAAATGATTTTTCATTGCCTTTGGTGACAACAAGGTGAATTAGCTAACTAGAAATTTGTTTCATGAAAATATTCAAGGTATCATTTATCAAATTTATAAAACTTAAATATGTAGTAAACATCCGGTTTGGTGAATGGAGCATACATTATTTTTTTCGAAGTTGGAATCATGCATTTTGAAAAAAATGTCGGATGTTTAATAAGAGGTGTAAGTTTTTGGTGTCCAAACTTGCATAAAAATATAACTAATGTAGTAGTTGGTTACCTTTGTGACTATCCTATGTTTCAATTTTTAGAGACTGGTATGGTAATCAGCCACAGGCCATATTTGTGGGTGTTGAGTTAGGTCAGTGACCCATCTTTACAGTAATTTTTCAAATGGGCAATCACTATTAATTCTTGACCTGTTTAGCTCACTATATGGGGGAAAGGGGAATTTTGTGGACAAGTTGTGCTTCATTTTAGCTTGAATTGTACTTAATGACTGTCATAAAAATTACTTTGTCAAAATTTTTAATATTTGCCACAGTGTAACCAGCCATTGAAAAATCAGAAAAATGAGAAGTTTGTCAATTGGTTTTTGCAAAATAACATAAACATAAGAATTATCCTAAAATGTTATTTACTATGTTTATGGGTTAATAACTGTGTTGTTACAAATGCGTGTGTTGATATGGTATAAGTAAGAATATTTAGTTTCAATATGTACGCCCTATTTGTAACAGCAGTCTGTGGCTATAGTGTTGACAACTTGTTTATTGTGG
The DNA here is from genome assembly GCA_002633005.1 of Phoronis australis. Lineage (NCBI taxonomy): Eukaryota > Metazoa > Phoronida > Phoronidae > Phoronis > Phoronis australis. The sequence continues at coordinate 612,039 of NMRA01000028.1, forward strand.
TTATTTTTAAATTGGTCTAATTACAGGTGTGTGAACTAGAAACATGCAGTCGTCTGACTTGGACAGAGTCAGTAGGCAACATTAGTCATGAGGAGAACTCACTTAACTATAAGAGGAAAAAGCGGGTGTACAAACAACGTGGAAGAACAGACTTGGGTATGTAGACATTGTCAGGTTTGTGTATTTAGTGCAGTGTGAGGGCTTTACCAGGCTATAGTGTTGCTAACTGGAACTGACATGTTGGCTGAAATATAAAGGTTACATATTAGTTGAATGATGATTTTAGCTCTTTATATCTTTTAAATTCTCTTGTTTGGAGATAGAGGAGGTCCTGAATCACTGTTTGTTGTTTATTGACATGATCCACCCAGTGTTTTCACAACAGCTAGTACATGGAGTAAGAACATTACAAGTCCTGTACTATCCTGTAATCAAAAGGCATTGAATTCCACTCTCAATTGTGGAAAGAGTTCTTCAGTTTGGGACACTAAATGGCAGACAACTGAAATTTCATTTTGTCCAATTTCTCAACAAGTTAGTTTTCATGAAAATTTACTTTGCTTTTAGCATGGTTTGTTTGGCTAAGAATTTTGAGCATTTGCAACAATTTGGTAAGTTTCGAAAAAATGGAAAAAAGACAATTTCAGCATTTTTTGTCTCAAATTGAACAATTTGTATCTTATAACTAAAGGAGTACAATCCACTTTTCAAATTACTCAACAATGGGGATTTGTTCACTAATCCAAAAGTCCTATAGGAAAACTGACTGTGTAAACTGGGCTTATGACATCATTTGTAAAATAACCATTGACTACTGTTGTCCAGGCTTGGCTAAGTGTGGACACAAGTGGTCATTTACCTTTTAGTATCAATGGGACCAGTGAAATGAAGCGTGAAATGCTCAGCAGGCTCTCCCCACCTTGTAACCCCATCAGCTATTGGCAACAAATCTGAATAGTTTCTACTAAACTTCATTCACACCAGACTACCAGGTCTTATGTAAGGAAACTTTTTCCTCATTCTCTGTAACCATCCTCACTGGGGATTAATCCCAAAAGTGTTAAGGTGCCATGCTCAACTGTTTCACCTTGAGGCTATTGTACATAATTGACCAGACTGTTGAGCTGTGTTAGCCCACAGTGGATACACTGGAACATGGAGTGGTTAGTGAACCAGTATTAGCCCACAGTGGATAAGCTCGCTGGAACATGGAGTGGTTAGTGAAAGAGTGTTAGCACACAGTGGATACACTGGAACATGGAGTGGTTAGTGAAACAGTTTTCTGTCTTGTTAGGTGCCAATCCTCTCGTCAGTCAGGTGCTGAAGAAACATGAGAATAACAACACTGTATTGGATAACGGCAAGAATAGACGGGTGAGTTGGTCTGTCAGTCATTGTGAGTCAGTATATGTTGCATGGTTATAGTGTTTTATGGTAATGGTCAACCTTTGGGAAAATAGTTCTAGAAAATGCAATATTCGCATTTTTTTTTCACTGCTACCTAGTCTAGCTAACTTTTTAAATGCATTATCTATGTCTGAGACAAAAAAATCAAAATAATCACCTAGATTGTTAAATTTTTTGGCCTGTCTAGACTTCAGATCTTGACGCAACAATTTTTCAACATCAGATTTTTTCATGGTGTGACAAGATTGATACAGTAATGTGCAGACCACTTTTGTTGTGAGTCTTTCAGCGACAGAATTTTTGATTTACAGTAATTTCTTTTCAATTTTGCACAAAAAAGTGCTTCCTGAAGCATAATATCCATTTTTCATATATTCATAACATTGAAAAAATTACCAAAATTTTGTGCAATGAAAACTGTTTTGTACAAATCATGCTGATGATGATGTCAGTTTTCTGAAAGTTTATTTTAATCAAGAAATGTTACAAAATTGAATTACACATGGTTGCCATCTTGTGTGGTAAATTGAAGAGCATTTTAACAACTTAAGCATTAGCCATGAAAAATGAAAGCGTAGCATATTGCTTTAAAAAGAAATTTTATCTGTTATTAGAGAGTAAAACACACAAGAGGCACAGTTTCTCTAGTATAGACCTTAAAAAGATATGAATAAACACTTTCAAAAAATGTGCAATCATTAGAAATGATTTTTTGGTCTGCATTCAGATTTTCCTCTCTGAGCATTCATAAAATAGCACGCTGGATACTTTTCCAGTCCTGTTGACTTGGAAAAACTAATGAAACTAATAACAGATTGGAAGAGAACAGAAAATTCTTTCTTGATTAGTTGTTGTGTGGGAAGTAAACATAGAATGGACCAAAATAGAATTCTGTGTCATTTTTTGTCTAATTAGTAATTTGTTTTACATGTGAAACATAATGTTCGTGGTGTAGGATTAAACAGATCAGTGGGATTATTTACGAAGAAAGAAAACCGTTTCAAAATTGAAAGTTGGCAAAAGTTGTCTGTGTCAAGTGTGGGAAACAGGTTATCACAGGATTGGAAGCATATCAATAGGATAAAGTTAAGATTTATGAGTTGAATAGATGAAATTTTGTAGGGAAAGAGAGGTTTTTGTTTTATTTCATTTTTTTCAAGAAATTGAATCATGCTAGTGTCAAAGGCAAGGTTTGCGTTATGAGGCAGACTGAATGTGAATCTATAGCAAGTTCTGCATTCATTTGTCATTAGTGTAATAGCAGTTTATAAACTGGTTTATAACTCCATAATGTGTCCAAATTATATCATAATTTGAAATTCACTGCTTTTACTGTTAGTTATTCATGTTATTGTAGTAGTCTTGTTACACTGATGTGCCAGTGATTTATGTTTACTGAGTGACTGACTGTTCAACTCCATCATGCACTTAGTCTGCAGTCTACAAACATTCTGTTCTGTATTTTAAACAGCTTTTCAGAACGGTAATTAAAGGTTTGAGGTTCCTCTGGCTTCTCCTGGTCTTCAGATCTATTTTCCTATAGTCATTAGCTTCATGGGATATAACCTGGGCAAAGAGTGAACTTGTCTGTTTAAGAAATTTCATTCATTGTGTAAAACACTCGTTTTGTATTCACTTGTAGCTTGTATGGTGTGAGGAAGCTGTGAACAGAACACTGTAGATCAAAGTAGTGCATTTGTTGTCGGATTTTGTTCAAATGTGGCACGTTCAATTATACTAGGCACTCGCAAGTGACTGGTGGTGAGATTACGCGCTCTGCTTGAAACAAATGGCGATATCTGGTGGAGGCGGGATCTCACCAAACTTGCTAGATACTCGCCTTACCGTAATCTCTCCTCACCCATTTGAAGCACGTAATAAATGCTTTTAAGCTCTATATCATAGCTACCATCAGACATTTCAGACTGAGAGCTTTAGAAAATGCTAGATGCCTGTGAAAATGAAGAAAATCAATTTTGTCCATTATTTTTTATTGAAATTAGTGAGATTTCACCGTATTGAACGTGCCACTGTTTAGTTTCGTCTTGCGACCATAACCTGCTGCTTCATGACCTACCAAAACTACTGCTGTTTGTCCTTTATCTTTCTTTATTCAGCCTCACCTCAGTTGTGTTGGAATTAACGACTTTCAAAAGTCAAATTGACCTTCATTTTCTCCTCTGGGGACTTTGAAGACGGGCAATACTTGTTCCTAAAAATTATGACAATTTGGGTGATAATTGCTTTCAAGCTTTCTAATACATAAGTGCCAGAAGCTTGGCAATGACTTAATGCTGGCGCCATCTGTGGGTTGCTAATTATTGGCTTCTGCGCAATATTTGACTTTAACCAAGGTTATTATATTGTTTTTTGTTCCCAATCAGGTGGCACCTGTTCAAAAACATAATGAGCAAAATTTCAGTAATTGCATTTACCCGGTATACCTTATTTGTGATTATTATTTTGCAGATATCAATAACTGCATTCATTCATGATTTAAGATTTTTTAAGGTGAGATGACTCTGACGCTAGTGCTCCTTTAAGTGTCATAAGTCATCCAAGTTAACACTCACACTCAGCTGACTGCTCAACACCAAAGTTTCAAAAGTTTTCACTAATTCCCATGCTCGACTAACTGTCCACCCAACCCCCCCCCNTTACGTTAATTTTCACTAATTCCTATGCTCAAACCCCCCCCCCCAACTTGTACTTCTTAGGCTTCCCTGCTAGGTAGTGCCTGTCGGCGTTTTTGTGACTGTCCTTCGCATAAGAATTTTAGCCCCCAAAATGTATGCGAGTCGCTCTCCTTGGAGTAACAATCAGTCAGTTGAGCAGGCAGAACAATACTCATTCTCTCCTGCTCTTTACTGAGGACTGAGGAGACATAACAAGGTTTTTTGACTCTTGTGGTCTTACACATTCTAACATCATCATTCTCACTGAGATATTTATTTTATCTCATTGATCGTACCCTTCTACTAAAATTGTGAAAGTTATTTGCAAGAACAGCACATTGTCAACTCATTAAGTGCACATAATGCTTACATTGAAAACGCTGCGTAGACAGCTTCTAGGTCGGACTATTATTGTGAGTGGTTATATCATTCTAGACGGTAAGCCCTCCGCTACATTGTGTAAAATCTGCCGTGAAGCTTCTTGATGTAAGTGTAGCTCCCTAGGCCTAAACCAACCATTCATGTGAGCTCTCACCCCCATCACTTCAAACATTTAGTTTTTAAGGGCCCATGCTCAGTTTAAGACCCCCCTCCTGACTTTGAATTCCCCACTTAAAGCACATCTGGTTGTTATCTGAACTTGAACAAGTACACTAAACAATGATAAACTTGGGCAAAACAACAAATACTTTTGAGTGATATGCATGTACACACACGTCAGCAATATCTCCTGAAATTTCTGATGTTACCATAAAGAGCAGTCAGTGCAATAGTCTTTGCATTTTACTGAACATTGATAATTTGTGCCCATTAATCATTATTAAGTCAATTCATTTGTAATATGTTCTTTGTTGATGCTACATTGAATGATTTATTTGTTCATTGTCTATATTTTGCATTGTTAACTTGTTTGTTCTTCAGATGTCAACACCACATCCTATCAAGAATCGCAAGAAGAATAAACCAACGGCTACATCAACGGCAACAACAACAACAGTAAAGAAAGTGAAGCCACTAGTCAAGTCTTGGAGTGTTCCTGAGAACTTGAATCAGTCTGTGTTGTTAAACCAATCTGCTGCCAGTGGTATGTGCAACTTTGTGCCCAAATAACACACACCTTTGTAGACAAATTGAATGTACTGAGCTTTATCACGTTGTTGGTGAGAGCCAGGGCCCTCGATCCCATGAAATTGGAGGCTGAATATCGCCACCATTCCCCTCTCAAAAGTACTTTAAAATCACACAAAATTCCCCTCATCAGGTCAAAAAATCCNNNNCCCCCCCCCCCCTGAATGATCAAAAATCCCCCTCATGGTTTAAGCCTCAGACAACCTCAAATATATCGTATTCAAACCCACTGACTTTAAGTCACGAGGCCACCAGACACCAGAAACATCACAAACTGGTTTCCTTATACAGCAATGCCACATAAAGGAGTGCAACGACCAGTTTTGCGTTACTTCACTCTCGTGTATTGAAAACACAAAACTTATAGAAGACTTCCATGCGTCTGCGGCTCAAAATGGCGCACAAACAAGTTCTATAAGAGGATAATTACGAAAAGTCTTGCGGCGGACCATAGAAACAAGCAGGGAGGTGTCTTTTCACAGATGAACTTGCTGTGCACTCCTCTCAGCAGCAGTCTCTTGCAGACCACATTTGAACACCTAGCTCATCACGATTATTCTGTGGGGTCAACAACTCTGTTAGCTAAGAACAGCTAAGCATTGCTCTTCATGTCTATTCGCTGAAGTGGAAGAAGTACTGAATGGCTAAATTTGAGGATGTGTGACACTATACACTGTTGGAAGATGAAACATTGTTTAGCTAAACCTTTATTGTGGCAGCACTGTTCCATACAAACGTTACTTCACTCTAAGGTGTTGGTAGTGCTGGCATATTTAGTTTTGAAAGTTTTTTCCCCAATGTTTCCTAATTAGTCCATAGATCTGTGCTTGTGCAAAAATGAACCATTGTCTTGGTGCAACCTTCATAAGCCAAGCTGTGTGATGCTTGCTTATTTGCGGAAGCATAAAATAGTAATAAGCAGTACAGTAAATAAACATCTCAAAAATTACCCTCTAAGTGAAAAACGACGCAGAAATTCCCCTTTTAGAAGGTACAGGCACCTTTCCTCAGATGAGTGAGGGCCCTGAGAACTGACATGAACAAATGCTTGTAAGTTAACAGTTGTTTGAAATACTTGCTTCTGTAATATGTAGTTTTTACACCAATGTGCTTCAGGCAAAAGTCTATATGGAGGATCTGTGAGGTCTGAACACTCACTTTTTGTCATCAGACATTTTTGTATTCATAGAGTAACACGAAGCACTCCCGTGTTTGTCTATTACCAGATTTGACAATTGTATTACTATGAACCTGACATCGAATGACGACCACTTCCAGACAGATCCGAGTACTAGTGTGCTCCCAGTGTCTATTTTAATTGTTTTACTTTTTGCCTGTGTAGCTTCAGAGTTCCTTGATGATGGCTTTCCTGTGACAGTTGTTGCATCTGCGGCTGTATCTCTTAAGAAACTCTTGCGGGATTTTTGTGAACAATGCCTTGATGGATTTTCAAGAGATTTTAACAAATAAGATGCTATTAAGGAGATGATGAAGCATTCCCATTTTTATGCACCCACATATTTATATGTGGATGCATTATGCTGTCATCTGCATCCGTCCGTCCAGGCGGCGTCCGTCCGGCGTCTGCTGCTCTATCTCCAAAACCGATTGACATATGTTCATGAGTTTTTGCACGTGTGTTCCTTTTGTAGATGGGACGGCATGAGTGAACTTACGGACGGATCCGACTACCGGTGTGCCCCCTAATGGCAATTTTAGTTTTTTACGTTTACCTCTGTATCTTCAAAGGTCCTCATCGTATTTTCATAAAATTTGGTATATAGGCATCTATTAGTGAAACGATGGTATCCTCCCGTTTTCGGGTGGATTGGACATAGTTTATACCACCTGGTGGCCATTTTTACTGTTTTCGAGTCTGTTTTTGACGTCCACCCCTCTATCAACCAAACCGCTTTTAAGCATGATTGTGAAAATTGGCATGTATGTTCTTACTATGAGGAGGACGGTAAACAATGGTTTTCCGACTACTCTGACTACTGTGGCGCCTCCTCGTGGCAGTTTTTTTTGCGCCTATGGCTGTATATCCTAAACTGTTTGCAGCATCTTTACTAAATTTAGTAAGTGCATTTATATGATGTTGATAGTGGATGACGACGACTTTCGGACAGATCTGACTACTGGTGTGCCACCTAGTGGCAGTTTTATTTTTTTTATGTTTACCTCTGTATCTTCTAAGGTCCTCAATGTAATTTCATAAAATTTGTTGTACAGGCGACGCTATATTTCTGTTTTCAGATGGATTCGACCTAGTTTGTGCCACCTAGTGGCCATTTTTACTGTTTCTGAGTCTGTTTTTTGGCGTCCACCCCTCTATCAACCAAACCGCTTTCAGGATAATTGTGAACATTGGCATGTATGTTTTTACTATGAAGTGGACAGCTGAGGATGATTTTCCGATGACTTCGATTACTGTGGCACCTCCTAGTTGCAGTTTCTTTTTTGCACCCATGGCTGTATCTCCTAAACCGTTTGCAGGATCTTTACTAATTTTAAGAAATGTGTTTATGATGTTGACAATGGACGACGATGATTTTGGGATAGATCTGACTACTGGTATGCCCTCTGGTGGCAATTTTAGTTTTACGTTTACCTCAGATATTTTCAAAGGTCCTCAACAGATTTCATAAAATTTTGAATACGGGCATCTTTTGGCGAGATGACGCTATCCTCCCGTTTTCGGATGGAATCAAGGTACCTTGCGCCAGCTGATGGCCATTTTTGCTGTTTTCGAGTCTGTTTTTTGGTGTTTGCCTCTCTATCAACCAAATCATTCTAAGAATGGTTTTGAAAATTGGCGTATATGTGCTCAGTGTGAAGAGGACGGTTGATGATGACGACTTTGACTACTCTGGCGCCACCTAGTGATAGTTTTGTTTTGTTTTGCACCCATACCTGTATCTCCTAAACTCACTGCAGGATCTTTATTAAATTTAAGTAAGTGTATTTATATGAAGCTAACAACAGACATTGACGACTTTCAGGCGGATCCAACGAACACTGTGCCCCCTAGTGGCAATTTCATTTTATTCTGTTTTCCTTTGTTTCTCTGAAGTTCCGTGACGGACTTCTATGAAATTTGGTGTATAGCTTTCTATTAAGGAAGCAATGACATGTTCCCGTTTTCAGATGAATTGTATGTTTTTGTGCCATCTAGTGGCCATTTTTATGACACAAATAAGCAACCCTATAAGCACACCATTTGCGATGCATTCGTGGGCGCATTTCAACGCTCCGCGTTGCTCTTGTTGGATGAATTTGACCTATTGTAAGCCAGCTGGTGGCCTTTTCATTATTTTTGATGTTGGCCTCTCAATTTGCCAAACCTCTAATATGATTGCCGTGTAAACTGGCATGTGTTCCTGTCCCTTTTGATAATTTTGGACAGGTCTGAGAACTGTGATACCACCTAGTTAGTGGCGGTTTTATTTTTTTGCCTGTGGCTCAATATCTACCCCTAATCCCTTTATGGGTCGCCATGAAATACAGTATGTATTCCTATTGAGGATAGTACAGCTGGCACCTATTGTTGGGACGACTCTGACTACTGTGGAGTGGAAACCTTGGTTTTCTTTGTGTTAATTTCGATATTTCTTAATTGGTACATGTTCATCAAATTGGGCAAATATGTTACTATTCTGGAGACAATGACTCCTACCCGATTCAAGTTGGGTGCACCAAAAAACTGTGCCCCCTAGTGGTCTTTTATGTCTTGTTCATCTTCCACCTGGCTACATTGTCAGACTGCTTACAGATGTGTTTATGTTGAGGAGAGCCTTGCTTCCTTCTTTGCACTCCCTGGAGTCTTGTGTGTGTTTTAACTAGTAGTGCTTCTTTTGGTGCGAAGTACTGATCATCACTGTGTACAACTCACTCAGCGGACACATATCGGCACTGTGTGTTGCAGTTGTTAGTAAAACCAATGTAAAAAATGTTTGCTTTCCCTTTTAATTCCATTTTAGTTAATAGTCAATTGAGCTATTTGAGGATCATGTCCTGCAAGGAACTATTTCCCTAAGAACTGTGCAATTCCTAGTAAATTGTTGTCTTTTGTAGGCAGTACATGTGATGATATGAGTCTTACTCAGGCCAAAAGGTGGAGTGCTGCCGAGGACATGGTTGGCAGGATGACTACGTTTTATGAGGTGGGTAGTGTAGAGCAATGTTTGGATCTAGTAGTGATGTTGTTAGTGGATGTTTATACATCCTGTTACTTGTGTTGATCGGACCCTGAAGTCTCGAGTTTAAACACAAGTTTTGGGTTCGAGGTTGGCTTCATGTATTTTGTTATTGTTCCACATTAATGTTGATGTGAATTCGTACAATGTGAAAACCCCACTATATGTTCCTTATTGTCACATTAATGTTGATGTGAATTCGTACAATGTGAAAACCCCACTATATGTTCCTTATTGTCACATTAATGTTGNTTTTCACTAATTCCCATGCTCGACTAACTGTCCACCCAATTATCCATGTGCTTGATTGCATATTTAAATATTTTGTTCATTCATCGGCTGATTATGACACTGGATTAGTCTTTAAAACACATCAGCTGTGTTAGTTAAAGTTCTGTAGGAACCTCAAAAGTGGCCAAATTTGACTTATTTCTGAACGTCACATCTCAGAACTGGATGATCAGATTCACATGAAACTTTCACATCCCATGCTATACACTGGTCTCCGAATGGTTGTTAGGAATTCTTTTTCCACTTTTGCATGAGGGCTCTCAAAAATAAGACAAAACTAAAATGATAATATAGAAAACTGTTACAGGTTTTTAAAGACTTCATTTTGAACATTTATATCGAAGAAACTTTGATACTGTTATTGATACCTTTGTTTTGCCATGGATGTGCCTTTCTTATTTTTGTAAATTTTACTAAAACGACATGGTCACGTGGTCCAGTTAATACAAGATTGGTATGGAGTCAAAAATCAAATTCTACACCCTTTCTACTTTCAGAAGATATTTATGCATAATTTTGCTGAGTTAAAATTTATTATAGTTTTGTAAATAATTGGCTTAATACACCAAGTCTGTATAGTCCTGCTCCAAGTCAGTATAGTCCTACACCAAGTCTGCATATTCCTACACTAAGTCAGTATAGTCCTACACCAAGTCTGCATATTCCTACACTAAGTCTGTATAGTCCTGCACCAAGTCAGTATAGTCCTACACCAAGTCTGCATATTCCTACACTAAGTCAGTATAGTCCTACACCAAGTCTGCATATTCCTACACTAAGTCTGTATAGTCCTGCACCAAGTCAGTATAGTCCTATGTAATGTTAAGACATGTCGCACACTCACTGAGAGGTACCATCATTTTATCTCATACAGATTAATTCGTTGACCTACGCTGAAGCATTGTGGGATCACGTGACGATGGACCAGGAGGAGTTAGGGTTCCGCGCTGGTGACGTGATCGAGGTGATCAACATGGCTGACAAGGACTGGTGGTGGGGTGTAGTGGAGGGTCTGCAGGGTTGGTTCCCAGCTGCCTTTGTTAGGGTGAGTTGTTTTGAGGTGTTGGCTGAGGGTGACAGGCCTTTTGAGCCGTATGTAAATGATTGATAATGTGCTTACTCAAATGAATAATTTTCTTGGAAATAAATTTTATGTCAAGGGCATGAATAAACCTTGAAAATGTCAAAATTTGATAAATTGCTAAGCATCACACATAGGAATCTTAATCTAAGAAAATTTCCATGTGATTTATGCTCTGTTCTTCTAAACATTCTAGACATTCTCATATATGAATTTTTACTTTGGCTAACTATGCAGATTTGCTCATAAGATTACTTGTCAGGGTAATTTTAGTGTCTTCAGTATTTAGATTTTATATAGAAAATTATGGGTGAAATTGACAGGGATTGGACAAGCTCATTAATTAGATGGTTGTTTTGCTGTTCTTGTTACTAATTTTTTAAACATCACTTTCAACACAATTAACTTGTTTTTCCTTATTAAATGTCAAGATTCAACAAACAATAGCTGGACACAAAATTGATGACTGTTTTTGACATTGCCTGTCATGTTCATTGTACTGACAGGTGTGATTAACAGTGTTCAGGTGTGACAGCAGATCAGAGCTGCCAGAATTAACTCAGTAGACCATTCAGGGAGTAAACCCTGGGAATGGTAATCTGTGATAATCCTTTCTATTGTGTTGTCAGTATGGACTAGGACACAGACTCTTTGTAGACATACCTGTTTATGCCAGTATGGGCTGGGGCATAGACCCTGTGTAGACATATCATGTTTATGTTAGTAACAAGAGAAGACTGAGACGACAAGGACTCGATGTTCTGAGTCTGGACATTTGTTAAATTTATTCTATTCATTTTTTTATTAAAAATACACGTCATGTTCTGTTTTGGTTTTTATCAGTTGCGTGCTAATCAAGAGGACACCGCGGAGGAGTTTGTGCAGAGGGTGAAAGATGGCGCTGTCGACACACAGACGGTGATGAGGCGGTACAGTGTGAGTTTTGTCAGCAAAGATCAGGCGCGGACAAATGTGGTGAGGGAGATCCTGCAGGCTGAACGGGACTATGTGAAGCAACTCAATGATGTTGTGGAGGTACGTGGGCCGTGTTTGCTGGTGATTGGCCCAACTTGTCAAACACTCAAACTTACATCAAACGGGGAAGTTTTGAGCATGTTTGACTTGTGTGTGCAAAATCTTGATAGCTAATTCTAATTGTAAAGTGCTTAGCTTAGGCAGCTGTAGTAGAAGCTTGGGGATTATTGTATTTTGTGAAGCGTAATGATCTGAATATTTTATTAAACTTTTTTGTCTTGAGTTTGGTTGTTTCCTTACTTCAACAAATGTTGTTTGATATTGGCGTGACATGGAGCACAAATCAGTCTTGTGTATGATGACACCAGCTGCTAGACTATAAATGTGCCAGTTTTGTTTACCTCACTATGGAGTGTTCAGTTTGAATGCTGTATCGAGAAACCTGCATCCTGAAAAGAAAATATTTACTTTGAGCTTTATTGCACAAAGTGATTGGTACCTGCGTTAAGTTTTCATAGCTGTTTTTGTATTTCAGGGTTACTTGTCCCAAGCTAGGAACAGGCCGGCCATGTTTTCTCCCGAGTCTATTTTTACCATATTTGGTAATATTGAGGAGCTACGTGATAGCAGCCAAGAGTTCCTGTACAAACTGGAGAAATGTATCGACCACAGCCACCTTCACCTGAGTGAGATAGGACAGTGCTTCCTTAGCCATGTAAGTACTCTGGCAGAACTATGCAATGGTACAGTAAACTGCTATTTCTGGGTGTAATGTCTGTTAGGCAAGCTTTCTGCCATCACTTTTAATGTAAATGTAGAGACTTGGTTCATTTGATGTCATGAACAGTGTCCGTTAAGTGGTATAGACTTTATTGTACCACGGTGTTACCTGTTTATGTATGACTGTGTTGCATTTCAGCCTGTGTACATTAAGTGCAGTTAAAGCCACTTGTTTGCATACCTCTTACTAGTGATTGTTCTCTACATCCAAGGCTATATTCCCACTGTGTGACGAGCAGACCTGTTCTTTGTAATGCAATCATCTGGCCCTCTAGGGTTAGAAGAATAAGTCGCAGGTTTCAAATTTGAAAATGTTATTTTGTGCGCCTGAACTGTGGAGCTAATATTCCGGTGACATTTTGATAATTACAGAGCAGTAACTTTGAGCTGTATTCAGACTACTGCAATAACCAGCCTGCTGCCTGTGAAGAGCTGGGCAAACTACAACAGCAGGATAAATACAAACACTTCTTTGAGGTATGTAGTCCCTTTTTAACATGGTTATGTGGGTGAGTTTAATAGCATCTGACTATTTTAACGATTGTGCTTCAGTGAGTTGCCATTTAGAATGTAATCCAACGGGTAAGTTCATTCTTCTGGTCTGAAATTTTAGGCTTATTGTATGTTTTGTAGAAGCTAACTGCAAAATTGTTTCATACTTGCTGGTTTTAAGCATATGAAAATGAGAACATCTGACCTAAATGAATACAAATTTTACGTAAACAAACGAGCAGAATTTTGAATCAGAGTATTAATTGTAACGTGAATGATACTGCTGTATGGGTTGTATAATGTTTTTGTGCTGAATGTTTTTGTTCGTGACTAGATTTACAGTTACCAATTGTGACTCCTGTATCATATTTAACCCAGTTTCTTTCCCTCCACCAGGCTTGCCGGCTATTACAACAAATGATCGACATCCCCCTGGAGGGTTTCCTGCTCACTCCCATTCAGAAGATCTGCAAGTATCCCCTGCAGCTGGCTGAGCTGCTCAAGTATACCCACCCCCAGCATAGAGACTATATTCACCTGGAGAGGGCGCTAGTGAAGATGAAGAAAATGGCCATCTTCATCAACGAGCGGAAACGACGGATGGAGAGCATTGAGAAGATAGCCGCCTGGCAGTCAACTGTTGAGGGGTGGGAGGTGAGAGTGTGCTCACCACTTTGGGGTTAATTCTAATCAATTTGCTGTACTTTGAATGTTCACCCAAATCTCATGAATTGAGTGCAAGATTTTTCAATGATCTATTGATAACCATTTAACGCAGTAAGAAAACCAATGAAAATATGTTTAGATGATATGCAACTGTGACCAGCTAGCTTTATCCAAAACTTGACTTTGAAATCAACCAGTCACATTGTGTGCAATTTGAAAGTTTGCTTGGTGTGTGTTTCACGCTTGGTCAAGTTTTTAGTTGAGTCTCTAGTTAGTTTGTTGGTCACAGGCTCTGGTTTACAGCTTTGATCTAAGTATGAGAAATACAAATGATCCCCTCCTGACACAGCTTGGATCAACCTCAGTCCCACCTTAGTGTGTTCATGCTTAACATGTATATCTGGTGAGTTAACCTTTCTGATACATGAACATTGTAGTGTAGTCTCCTTGCATGTTTAGGTCAACTTGTATTTGTAGGGTGCTGATCTCTTAGACACAAGTAGCCAACTGATACACAGTGGAGATCTGAGTAAAGTCACCTCCAATGGATGGTCCCAGGAGAGGATTGTTTTCCTGTTTGATCATCTCCTAGTTTATTGTAAAAAGGTAAGCGTACCTGGAAGGTGGTGTGAATATAATTGATGTTTATTTGTATGTTGTGTAAAAGGCCACCAGCCCACATATGCAATTATACAATACATTACAAAAATTCACATGTCTACATTGATTGTCCTGCTACCTGCTGCTAACAATTACTCATTGAGCTAAATATAATTTATCACATTTTAGCGTGGCATTTTCTAAAGTTAAGTTCACAGTTCATGCTTACAATCTTGAAAGTTGTTAGACCGCAATACATGAACCACCAACTTCGTATTCTTGCAAGAATCATGCTCGTAATTTTTGCGCAAAAGATATAACAAAATGAAAACTTGTTCACGTCAGGCTTTCTGCAGACATCGTCATCATGGCAACAAGTAGAGTCAATTACCAATTGATTACAATAGATAGCAAACTACTAGCAAATTAGTGAGACCTTATCCATGACCTTGTAACAGTGTTAAAGTGAGTTCACCCAATGCAGTAAACTTGCAATGTTATTTTGTTTTAATCATGTCTTTCAAAAGATTGATGATTGGTTACGTGATCGTTTTGGTTTACTTCCAGGATTTGTTAAAAAGAGGTAGCTTATACTTCAAAGGCAGGGTCAATATGGATACCTGTGATGTGATATCAATAGAAGACGGGCGAGGTGAGTAGTTGAAACAATCGGATGATAGCTTTATTCTGTATTACAGCTGTTTTGATGTGAGTAATTGTGGGTACGCTGCGCATTCTCAACTACAAAAGTTTCAATAAACATGCACATTAAAAAATTATGACAGAAATAAGTTAACCTGGTACTCAGGACTTCTATGCTATGTTGCGTCCTCGCCATGCATTTCAGTTTTTTCATATTTGTAAAATCCTCAAGTAGTGGTGGTCTAAAAACAGTAGATATTTCCATTCAGTTGGCCTCTGGTGTAACAAAAGGTTAAGCAGTGCTCGCCCTTTCACTGGCTGTTTCAAAAATGACAGACCAGGACTCCGTGCTTAATCTCCGCACTAGAATCCAAATAATATTTGACATTTTTGTTTTTCAGTACAAACTTCAGTTATTAAGCATATGTTTTTGTAGATGAATGTTTCATCTTAGTTCCCACTTGGTGAGCCTGGCATTAAGGCTGCAGTTTCAAGTTGGAACTCAGAACCTCAAAATGTAAACTTAAGTTGGTAGCATAAATGTAAGGAAAAGTAATATGACCTATAAGTTGCATACAAATTAAACCCCACTCACCCCGATAACCTGCCGACAGCACATTACTACACCCTTTGTGTTTAGAATGCAATAAACCTAATCTGATGGAAATAATTACCAGGTGCACTACATTCTAATTAAGGGGCACTTGAAATCCCTTTATCAATACCTTGTTGGTGCCAGAGTTCTTTTGATGTCCTAAGAGACTGTAAAGTATCTCATCTAGACTAGTCTTGGTGTAGCAAGGTCCTTAAACGCTATTCCCATTTCGTGAATCTTTGTTAACTGTGATGTACTCGAGCACTCAACCTTGTCTGTGTGTCTGTTGGTCTCCACTAGTTAACACATGTCTGTGCTTGTAGACGCAGACTTTGGTGCTAGTGTGAGGAATGCTGTCAAATTGCACGACCGTGAGAAAGACAAGTGGTATCTGCTGCACGCAAAGACGTCGTCGGAGAAACACAAATGGCTGGCAGCATTTGAACGTGAAAGGCGATGTGTACAAGAGGATATGGAGAGTGGTAAGGGGGTGTGCTTAGTGGGGAAGGAGTGCAGACACTGGCAAAAATAGAAGTTCAAGTAGTACATAGATTTGATTCTTAAAAATTAGGTTCTTTGTCATTACTGGTACTATTACAGCTGGGTATTGTGTCAACTTGTACCCTTGAGATTACAATCTTCTGGGGGGCAATATGCATGATGTTTGTGCATAAATTTCATAATCTTAAATTTGTTTTTCTGCAGGGTTGAAGTTACCCAAAGTGTCAAAAATGCTTACAACATCTCTGCCAGAGAAGCCAAAAGGTGACTTGACTTATATATGTTATGGTACTATATAATACGATAATAGTCTAATATAATGTGCCCACGTTTTGAGAACCAGTTTTGTCCACTGAATAACTGGCATCAACTGGTTCTCTAAATACGGGCACATTACATCAGACTATTGCTATATAATACTACAGTGGTATTATTTTCATGGTTTCAGTAACAAGTTTCTTTGACAGACATAGTTTGGCTGAAAATTTTGTCATCGTTGTTGTGTGGAGAACTCTTTAAGGTTGTTAGGCATCACAAAGCATCTGCGTTTACTGGTCTTGTTATTGTTTACAGCATTTCTGTATTGGAACATGTGCAATCAGAATATCAAATAGCAGAACAGTCAAGTATTTCAAATCTTTCTATTTGTCTGCCACTTGACATTAAAACTGGAGAATACTCAAAATATATCCCATGCACCGAAAAATCGTGGAAAATGAAAAAAAGTGTGATTTTGCAATAAGTGAAGAATTATGATCTCTTTATGTTTCAAGGTAAAAATATAAAGGGTCACCGCAATACATACTCCAACAAGAGCTGTGAGAGTCCTGCCAATGCTCCTGTCTCTGTTCCTGTCCGCTCTGTTACGTTACCTCGGGCCATCTCAAGTCAAGACTATAACAACAAGCATAAGAAACAGAACTGGTTCAACTTTGGTTGGAAAAAGTCAAAGAAATGACTATCTGGTGCCGTACTTGTAAAAATACTGGGTACAAGAGCTAACTTGAATACATTAAAATTTTAAAACGTAGTGCATGAAAATCCCAGTATTAGAATGGTGCTCAGCAATCAGGATTCTAATTAATAGTATGTCTATTCCAGTGTAATAACGCCTTTCACAGTTATCACCACATTCACTAGTGTACATTTGTGCATCCTCCCTACTAAAAGAGACCAAATAATGTGTTTTTAGTTGAAAACAGTGGAAATGAAAAGATATTTTATTGATTTTGAATTTTCACTGTATTCTAGTCAATCGTTTTTTCGTCATTGCAAAAATGTACAGATGTTCCTGGAATGTACTCAGAATTATGGCGACATAAAGTTTTTGAGTGTTTTATCAGACTTGTTAACAATGTGAAAAATAATAGACAAGAAATTTAATATTTTCTATTTGCATCGCCATTTTGTGATGTCAAAGCCATACACTAAGAGCAATCTCCGAACCCTCCCTCCATCTCTGAATTGAAGCATACTTTTTGCACACTCATGAAAGTAGCTCTAGAGCAAATTCTTGTAAAACTGTCACCAGTATTACATTCACTCATCTCTGCACACAAGTTATTACACTCTGCATTTGTAAAGATCATATCCTATTTATACATACTTAAATTACTACATCTACACTTGCCATTAGTTATCAATATATTATCAGTTGTTTACTCAAATTTACCTTATGACAGAATATTCTATTTGACAAAGTCATCCAATGTACCTAAGGATAGATTTATAAGAGAACAAACTAGTTTACTGGACTGTTAACTTTAGTAATATGTTTGTGATTTGTGCATTCCACACACTGTGCTTGTCGCTGCTTTTTCAACTATGAACAATATTTATGTAATAAAGTACTTGTTACTTTTTCAACAGTTTTCATTTGCTCACAACCACAGTGTTTCCTGTTGTCAATAGACGGAAATTCTGTCAACAAAATATAATGTCTTTGAAAGTATAAAATTTTTCAAGAATTGTGACTTGAGTGTATCCTGATTATTTGCCGGGTTTTCTCAGTAAAAGAAAACACGGTAATTGAATGTCTATTTTTTTAGCACGGCTGAGGACTGCGTATAATGAACTTACAGTGAGTGTGTACTGAACGGAAACGCACACACGTGTACACGCATGGGTACCAATCCACGAGCAGGACTTTGGATGAACAATATCTTTGCATATTTGACGATCGCTTTCTATTCAAAAGTTTAAAATGCCTGCACTTGACCGTACTATGCTAGCAATTAAACCACGCCAGTCCCCTCCCCGTGCTTGCGATGCCACCATATTTTGTGTACCAAGTCTCCCACGTCCGCCCTAGGTTGGGACACAGCGGCTGATTTAGGGGAGGCATGGCCCCTCTAAAATTCTCCCAGATTCCATTTGGCAGTTCGGGGGTGCGAATTTCTGACGGCTAAAACAATGGCTAATACTCTGCCCTCCCCCACCTCAACTTAAAATCCTGGTTCCGCCCTTGGGACAATCCCTGGAATCCAGCCATCAAGAGTTGAGTAACCGTGAACCAACACGGAGATTAAGAATGGGCCTAAGACCAGTATACTGACCGGTAGCGAGGAGCTGCCTCAAGTAGCTATAGCTGAGATCTAACTGAAAATACGAAATTCCCGATAAACTAAAGCTTGTTGCTGGCCAGGTAATCTGCGTTCGCTCTAAGGTCAAGATTCCTTATATTGTGCTCCAGTTTTATTTTGGTCATTCTTTGAAAGAGCTTTTTTCGAAAAGGTGAGGTGCCGAAATCCCTGGTATAGTGCCTTTGGGGCTGTTTCAAAATCCCTCGTTGAAACACTGATTACCGGTATGAATCTAGTTTCTGGTGGCTGGGGAGAATGATACAGAGTATGTCCTAAAAATGTACACAATTCAACGCCTGGAGTTCAAATTCAGTTTCCGTGGATCACTGAGATTCTGCGCGGGCCTACTGCATGGTCAAATCTTATTTTTAACGTGGGTGCGTCAGTCATGACGTGCATGACGGGAATCTGGTCAAGCAAACAATTCAGTTTTGAAAAACAAAAATTCATTGCTCAATACTACTGGAAACTAAAACACCAAGAAAGTGCAAAGACAACCTTCCCAAGCAATGGGTTTAATTATATTCATTTAATTTTTTTACTCAAACGTTTTTTCGATCTACGGTTTGTGAGTCCGAATTTCACCAATGTCTTTGAGAGTTATTTTAGATATCACAATCTTCTAAGTGTACTTTACTATTTGGGGATCAGATTATAGAGTTTTCCAACTTCAGGTTGAAATTAAATTCTCGGAAACATCATCAACTTTTATAAGATTAGCTTCTAATTGTCAAAAATCATCTATGAATCTATCGATTTTCGTAGATACATACAATGGCAAGTAAAAAAGAAACCAGCAAATTTATTTATCTAAACGGAATGTTATAAGCAATGCATGTTCGCAGACTTTGATGGGTAACCGCGAAGTATGGGAGATGGAGCAATCGTACTAAGGTGTGTTGTTGCTCAATTCAGAGGCCCCTATAGCGGTTCACGGGGTAAACTTGAACTCCACTGACAAAGAAAAACGTTGAAATGTGATTGCGAGAGTTGTTTGAGTACCCCTTTCGACAAGTACACGGTCATTACAAATAGTAGCCTAGACAACAGTGTTTACCACACATTTTGGGAATTCCTTACAAACAACTCATAGTAACCATCTTCAAAAGAGATACTATTCTTGTGCATACTACGCAAAACAGTAACATTATTTTGTAACTAATCATCTGAAATAGTCCTTTTGTGTAATTCACAGATGGCGGTCTTCACGTTCTTCAAAATTACACGCTTTCAATGGCGGTCAATCCTATTGTATTTTTTCACATTTTGGTTGTTTGGGTCTAATGTCTTGATACTGCTGTGCTGTGCACGAATGTGTGTTTTTTGATGAATTTGGAATCTCATCTTCCCTCGTCAATACTTGGCAGTGTCGGATTTACATGTATAGAGGGACAAAGGGACATTTCTCCCGAAATTCTCCACCGAGAGAAGGTACCGCCTGAAATGGGACACCTTAAGATGAAAGGCTAAATATCATTAAGCTTGGAAAAAGGAGTGGCAGTTCATCCCAGCGTAGTGTGGTCCCAAAACGATGCAGGGAGTGAACTCCTTCAACAAGAAAGCCGGTTGCACGATTTCACAAAAAAAAAGGAAAATAGAGGTAATAGATTCTGGCATTGGGCCCTCCGTGAGCGGCGCCTTAAGAATTTGTCAATAGAAACACAAAAATGAAAGGATGACAACTTGAATGCCATGAATGGCTTCTTTCAAAGCCGTGGCCCTTAAATATAAAAATATCTATATTTTCGAAAATCAGGAAATTCGCAACAATTGATGTTATATATCAGGACATCAATTTTTCTCAAGTACTATACAATGTTGAGAAAAAATAGTGCGAAAGTTGTCTCTGGCGTTATCCCTTGCCAGAGAGGCGCCTCTGGAAAAATATAGTTTTGCATTCGCAAAATTGACTTATTGAATTTAAAAATCCAGTAAATTAGCACACTCCGCAAAAGCTTCGCTTTACAAATTTTCTCGATGTTGCTCTGTATCGGATTGATTACGTACACGTTTTCACTGAAGTGTTTCTAAGACGAACTGTGCTGCTGAAAAGAGGAACCCTAACGACAATGTCCTGGCCAGGGTCCTCAAAAGATAAACTATGCTCTGATACAGAGTTGTTAATTGTTTCTCTTGAATTTTCTCTCATATCCATATTTTGCAATCTTTCGTTTCTCAACTGCCTTGTCCGCGGCCCTACGCCTTTGTCGGTTGCCACGGTTTAACCCTGACGCGTCTTTTGGGGAACCGTGGAAATTGCACTATTTAGTCTCAGTACTACAAAAACAAAAAACAAAAACGCTTGTTCAATCAAAATGATAGTTTAATCTCAAAATCACGTGCGTCAACTTGGAATAGAAATTTATTCCAAATTCACTCAAGATTCCAAGTTCACAGACGTACCGGTGGGTGCCCGGCCTCTCCACAAAATTAACAACAGGTGTCGTTTTTAGCAAAGCCGCTATGTGTCGCTAACGTCACTTTTCAACCAATCAGCGAACAGACGGCAATTTTAAAAGGTTCGATAGTAAGTTCGTGTGTTTTGTCTGGGTATCGTAAGTGATATTTCTATAAAGATCTCAATAGTTTGGTCATTTTTCAGTGCAGTTGTTATTTTATGTATATAGTTTCGTTGAATCAGTATTTATTATGATTTGTGTCCAATTTACTCCCAATTTGAACCTCCTGTAGGAGCTCCACCATCTCTTCTGAGCCAGCTAGAATTAAGAAACAATGATCACTGAGTGATAGTAGTGATACTGATGGCTAACTCGGTCCCGCTTCACCTCCAAAATAGGGCCTACCTAATTTCAGTGGTGCATTATTTATGATTGTGTTGTGTCTTACCCCGACCACGTTAGTCTAATATACACTAGAACTATAAGACAGCTTACCTAACTGGTTATGGAATTGGAAAAGTCTCTAGAGTCGATAGTAGATATGCGTTGGAGTCTTTTCAGAGTTCGGCTTGTCTCTCTCGAGTTTCAAGTGCGAAGAACGAGTGAACCACGAGGTTGTGACGTCATCGTTACATCATGTTACCCAGCAGGTTCCATCTATTCTCCAATCCCAGCCAAGATAACAGAGAAGCCCGCGAACCTGACTATCCAATCAAACCTCACGTAACATATGCACTGGTTCACTACAATTGCTTAACTTGGGTAAACAGGCTCAATAAAAGACTTCATATTTTTTTATGGATTTGTCTTGAAAAATATGCAATTAGATTGTAATCAATGCAGGGAAGCTGAGTGATGAAAACATCATTTTAGCGATCCCAACTGGATTTTTATGTTTTGTTAAAATGAAATGCGATTCGCTAGTTAAGCAATCACTAATTATGTACTGAGGTAGTTGAGGGAATCACACATATCACCCATTTGTATTCGGTCAAATCACAATCAAGGTCCATATTCGGTGGCCACTTCTGGTGAAAAATTAAGGTTGTAACTGTAAAAGCTGGGTTATTTTAAAGTATCACCATTCCAGGTTTGTAATCTAAAATATTTTTGCACAAGAACCACCAAATAAATTTTTATGGCATAATGCATCGCAGTTGTACAAAAGGGTATGTACACTGCAACTTGTGGTCACAACCCACTTCTGCAAAAATTCATAAGGTAGCTGTTAATTTAATAAGTTTTTGATTAAATTGAAGAAGTATCACATTATTACTAAAATAAGCAAAGTTATTATTGCTGATCAAGTTGCTCTAGATGATGATACATTGCATATTTTAACACAATATAATGAGAACTTCCTTCTTTTGCAATATGATTCTTACAAAAAGAAAATGACAAGTAACTATTTTTTCAAAAACTTTATTGGTGCTATTTGCCTCATTTTCAATACATTCACCAGTTGGTCAAAATAGTTAAAGCAATGTTAGGCCTGGTGTTCCAATTGTAAACAGTAAAAAATGAGAGATAGAGAACCTGCCTCTGCAACATCAGTTGTCACATGACGTGTCTTCTAGGATTTTCAGTACGAGCCATGAGTCCTGTGTGGCATTTTATTGTCCACAAATTTGATAATGTTCATTGTTTTTTTTTTGTCAGACTGTATTCATTTTGGAAATATCAGTATTGTTCATGAGAACAGCAGTATTTAAAAATTCTTGTGGGCAATACTTTATAGCACAGAGGCTGGAGGTACGTACACTACAAAAAGGGGTACGTACACTACATCACTGTTTCTGCATCACATGGTAACATAATGTTGTATGGCCATTTTTTTTTCTTTGGTAATAATAAGCACCATGTTGTTATTTAAAAGGAAATAATTTCATTTGCAATGGCCACTTGTGTTACTGAATTCCACATGGGGGTATGTACACTACATTTTGTTAGCCTTTTTGGCCCATTTTCAACATAGCAGAACCTATTCAATATCCAAACTTTTGGTTTGTTTAGATATTGAATAATTTGCTGTGTTGCCTAGGCTGACATATTTTGCAGTTCTTTTTGTTACAAAGTGTGAATTTTAGTTTTTAACCTTCTTTACAGTAGGTGAGGGTTAGAAACACAGAATTTACAAATTTCGTAACGAGTGCCTGTTTTATGATGAACCCTACTATTTCTCAATGATTAAGCACAACTTCATCTAATTGACTCTGAAAATGACTCAAGTTATTCCCAGTCATATCTAAACAAGTGCTTGCTTGATAAAATAAATTTCTTTTATACTCTTGACAGTTGAAAATTGTTATTTTTAAAATTGCCTCTTGTAACGCTAAAAATGCATGAAATTCATAGACAAAAACATGCATAAATTTCTCAAACATTGTCCAATTTTGATGATTCTTTTTTAAGTTGCACAACTAAATAACCTTTTGCATAAATAATGAGATTCAGTTGGCATTTAGTAAGTGACCAAAAAAATTATTTTAGACCGTAACACAGTCAACTCTCAAATATGGACCTTGATTGTGATTTAGCCGATAAAGAAGGGCGATTCAGCATCTGAAAGTAAGATACCATGGTTTTAGTACTTTCCATATTTTATGGTTATTAGGTCAGCCATGCCTTCCGAAGACAAGGTTATCCCTGTCCGAGTGGCTCTACGGTGTCGCCCTCTAGTGACCAAGGAGGTGGCTGAAGGATGTCAGACATGTTTAAATTTCACTTCAGGTTTGTTCAGTTTTGTCTGTTTACTAGTACACATTTATAAAATCCATTCATTGATACTTTACAATTGTATTTTTCGTAATTGATACGCATTTTTCTGATGTTCAAACCTTTGCTTTGTCTTTTACTGACAATCTCTTTTGTCGAAATAATCTCATATCAAGCAGGTACATGCAATGTATTTTTACACTTGACCATATTTTGTCTCGTTTTCATCAGTGTTATGGTTTGCCATGGTTTTTTACAAAATTGCTATGGTAGAGCAAAAAATGGTTGATATATGACCTTGCTTTCTTTCTGCCTCCATCAAAATAGTCTTGACATTGTCACTGGCAGCACCTACTCACTATGAGCACTGACCCCCCTACACAGTTGAACATTTCGTTGTGGTAAAAGAGTGATTTCATGGGAAGTGACGGACACAAAATGGAAACTCGCTAGCTATTTTTAGGACTCAGAATTGAAGTAAGAATGTTGTTTGCGGTGCGACTTGATTTGAGCTGACTGTGAGTCGACACGCGAGTAGGTTATACAAAATTATTTTTATTGTCAAGTTGCAAAAGCATTTGCCAAGCTGGTGAATGGACTTAGCTCTACCATCGGTAGCACTGCTCAGAATTCACTGCTTGCGAGTGGCTAGCATGAGCCTAGTTCTATTCTGCATTTTTGTTTTGTGATAATTTATTTTCTTCCAAAAGAATCTGTAAGTAACGAAGACTTGATAGTACTAGGCATTAGTTTTGCCAGTCTTTCAAGATATTAGCTGATTTTCTGTCCATTATTATTACAGGGGAACCACAGGTGTCGGTGAGCAACAGTAAGTCATTCACATATGACTTTGCATACTCCCCAAAAGTTGACCAAGAAGAGGTTTACAACCAAGCTGTGTCACCGTTAGTCAAGGAGATTTTTAAAGGTTTGTGCAAATGCCTTATTTAAAGTATACTTTATTGGATGTGTCTAAACTCACAAATCTGATGTTTTTATTTATGGTAAAAATTTTGGGACAGTCTGTAGAATTTGAGACAACAAAAGTTGAATTTTTTCATTCTGAAGTTTGGCACAAGGGCAGTTTTGGCATTCCTATTTCTTAAATTTCACACAATGTGCTTTCACTCTTCGAAGTGGGTAATTTTGCCACTTCTTCTATGATATTTTAATTTTAGGATGGTCTTTATCGCCTGTTTCTAGATTTTGGGACAAATTCAGACCTTAAGCAAAATAATTAATTTTCACTCTCCCAAATTGGAGAATTTTTCCATATTATATATATTATAAATTGTATTTTTGGCAGCAAATTTTCTTTTAAGCAAGCGCCATTGAACACAACGTGGCTTCTGCAGATTCTAACTTCCTGGGAATCCTCTCGTAAGCTCGAAAAGATACACACTCTTGTACACGTGCACACTTGATGTCATGTGTTCATTTCTGATTTCAACAGTACTGTGTAGTTGATGTCATGTGTTCATTTCAGGTTACAACGCCACTGTGTTGGCCTACGGACAAACCGGAAGTGGGAAAACGTTCACGATGAGCGGCGTGATACCTCGCGTGATCACAGAGCTGTACAGTACGATGGTACAGAGGGCTGAGTACAGCTTCACTGTCAAGGCATCCTATCTAGAGGTAACAAGCCAGTGCCTGTAGCCGTACTGGATTACGCTGCCAAGACCATATTAAAACCTGCTAATCCTACAGGCTGTTGCTCATTACTAATTCAATCTGCTTTTATTCTGATGCACCTCTCCACTAAAGCCCTAACAATAAAATAGTTGAAAATATCTCTCCCTGCTGCCTCTGTGTTTAGATAGTCGCATGAAGTTTCAATTGTTTGACAAGCATTTTATCATTACTGTTTGGACTGCAACTTTGGCAGCTTCCGTTAACACTTGGTATCTTCGGACTCGGCTCAGTCTAAACCTGTGCAGTTCCTTGTAACTCTCAGAATGTATTTGATATATTGGGGCAATTCCATTTGTGACGGACCTAGAATCAGGTAATGTTTTGATCAAATGCAAGTAGTTTAAATCCGTAGCAACTCCTTTACTTGATTTTATAGCTGTTTTTGTAACATTTAATTGCTTTAATTTGTCTTTTGTAAGTTTGGAAAGCACAAATAAGACCTAAAGTTATTTTTATTGATTGAAAATTGTAATTTCATGGGTAAGTGACGGACGCAAGATCTGCCTCGCGATTTCTAACTCAACAAATGTTCTCTGGGATCTAAAATTTTGGTTGACAGTAGTTTAAAGAGAATCTGAAATTATTTTAATTTTGAGTGAAAACTTTTGACGTAACTAAACTTTTTAGCACTTTTTTGTGATGGACATACAGCACTTTGATATCCAGGAGTTGGCCTTTGACTCCAAGAGGTCGACGATGTGCTACGGGTCAAGTGATATTTTATGAAGTATAGGCTTCATGCGATTGCACAAATTTTATAATATAGTGAAATACCTATACTTAGCTTATTTATGACAATAATTAGCAACGCACTTAAATATCGGAGGTTAGTTCTAGGGTCAAGTGACCTCCGAAAATGGATCTATTCAGGAAAAAATTGAAAGTTATTGTGAAAGTTATTGGAAATTCAAATATGGGTCTTGAGAATCTGGGTTTTCAGATGATACCAGAAATGTTAATGTAGACACAATTTTGATTTGTTGTCTCTAGGTTGACCTTTTCACATAATTGCCCCTAGTTGATAGCTTGTGTGCTACACACTGGTTAGGGATGTGTTGTGATACATGATGTTGCTAAATTTCATTTGCAGATTTATAATGAAGAGTTGCAAGATTTGTTGGCTGGTCGCAAGGAAGGTGACTCACTCGCCATCCGCGAAGACAACGGAGGCATAAAGGTACCCTTGTTTTGATGAATGATCTGTCCGTGTCAGGAACAAATTGTTAGAAAGGAATGATTTGTGCCATACAATTTATCTATGCAGTTAGAACAAAGAGTTTATTTTTAATCTGCTTCGATTTGTCCACCTTGCTGTAATTAAGAACTACCATAGTAATCTTTTTTCAAAAAAGTGCTGTCATTTTTGATTGAATTGGTAAGTTTTACTGCATCTGATTATTACCAAAATTCTCATGAAAACACTGTTGTTTGTTCATCATAGTGCAAAAAAATTGAAAAATTAGATTTTGAACAAAAGTCAAAATTTTCAAATTTTCATTTTATTTTGCTTCCTGAGAATTAAATTACTGGAACCCATCATCACTGTTGTTCTTTATACTCGCTCCATGTGACTTCTCCTTGACACATCAAAGCATTCTCCTTATACCATATTTCTCAGATCCCTGGTCTGACTGAGACAACAGTGTCGGGCCCTCAGGACCTGCTGGACTGTCTAGAACGTGGCTCCATAGGCAGGACCACTGGCTCCACGGCTATGAATGCTACCTCTAGTCGGTCACATGCCATCTTCACCATCAGTTTGGAGAAAAGCAAGAAGGATGACCCGTAAGTTACTACTATAACGTGCTTCATTTAGTCACTGTTTGTGCCTGGGGTACATAACATTTCAAAACTGCATTTGTTTTCCTCTAAAATAAGAATATGAAATAACTCTTTTGTCAACTATATTGTATGTTGTGAAATATTTCCATACCATGAAATCAATTTATTTCTCCTGTCAACAGGAATAGAGACGGTACCTATAAAGAAAGTGAGTTGAGCCAAGGGCAGATCAATTTAGTGTATTTCGTTGGTCCTTTTGCTTGGTAGTATAGTTGTGCAGTGACAGACAATCTCTGGGCCGCATCACATTCTCACGTCTGACATTCATTTACACTTTTTTGAGGCACTAGCTCTGCTGCTGCGTAAGTTGTTGACAAGTTCAAAAGATTCTGGTGTGTTTTCAGGAATGACACATGTCGCTCAAAGTTCCACCTGGTTGACCTGGCGGGATCTGAAAGAGTGAAGAAGACTCACGCAGAAGGTGGAAGATTTAAAGAAGGTGATTGCTTTCAACCAGCAGCCAATCATTGAAGCACAAAATATGATTGTTATTGAAATTGTGTTTCTAAATTAGAATATTAAAGTCAACCTGTTTTCTGTTTAATACAATGTGCTAAACTCCAGTATTTCATCAGAAAACAATCAATCTAGTCTACTGCTATTCTATGAGCTACTTATGTTGGGAGAATGGTTTGTATATTACTTCATTGTTGGACAATAGTCTTGTATAACATGCTTGTATTCTTAGAACTTATTAATGCCTGTTATTCAGTGGAGAAAACTGGTTCTCAAAATTCTGGCATGTAATATCAGACTATTACCCATTGATGTGTATGTGTATAAAAAGGAACACAATCTCAGGTATTCAACTGCACTATTGAAACATTGACTGATCACATTCCTTTATTCTGCTTGTAATGTTGGTGACACTGCGCCTGTTGCAGGTGTCAATATTAACCTGGGTCTGTTGGCTCTTGGTAATGTCATTAGCGCTCTTGGTGACGAATCACAGAAGAGGAACCACATTCCATACAGGGACTCGAAACTCACACGCATTTTACAAGGTGATTGCTTGCTTTGACTCTTGTTTTTCTGGTAGTAGCTTGTAGTGGTGATTATTTAAGTGTATTTATACTTGAATTTGACACCAATTTAGCTGTCATTATAGGTGTGGAGAGCAACTTAAAATGATATTTAGGTATGAAAGTTGACTGTGTTGAATTAGTGAAGAGCTGAATGTGTGAGTGACAGAGCAGGTTGACAACTGATTTGGACTTTACATCTGACCCCTTACAGATAGATTGTTTTGTTTCTACCACATTAAGTGGATAATTATTGAGGGCTGTTCCAGTAAAATCCGTGTGGGAGGGGGGGACGGCAGTAGAAATAAAAATTCATGGGTGGTGGTCTTCAGAAAAAAACTCAATTTATGGGTGGTCGTTCCTGTAAGAAGTGGTGCATTAAAAACGGGTGGTATTTTTTGACCTGTTAATGTTGACAGGATGGTTACTTCAGCCAAACACATCTTCAAAGAAATCAAAACTCAAAAAATGCAATTGGCATATATCCTAACTTATCCCAATGCAAAAAAAGCCCATATTGCCAGTGAACAGAGTGCAATATGTTCACTAAGCCATTAATCAAGTCATGGGCAACTTGATTTAAGCCAACTGTTTGTCTGCAGTCCTATTGAATTGAAAAGTTATGCAACACTAAACTGGTGTTAACACATATAGAAAAATTGATGATTTTTAAATAAAAAGTATGAGGAGTAAGATAAACAAGTTCCGATATTCACTTGACATAGAAGTATAAAAGAGTTCGTGGAGACAGTTTGAGATTCATAGATCCTTATAATTGAAAAAATGTTCATTGAAATTATAGACACATGGTGAACAGAGACACCTGGTGGCTGCCAAAAGTATTGCTCACAGGCTACTTTAGATTTTGACAATATTGGACAAGACAACTAGTTCTTGTCTGTCAATCATCTAAGTTCTTAACAGGTCCTCCTGGAGGCAATTTGTTTGCAAGTGTTCGATTTTATATTTTAACCTATTAAAAATAATTAAAAAATTATGGGTCATGGGTTGGAGAAATAAATGAAAAGTATGGGCGGTGGGTACGAAATAAAAGTGCCTTCCTCCCCTCCCATACAGATTTTGCTGGAACAGCCCTAAAGGGATTCTAGTCATTAATCAAAGAATCTTGTAACTTGTTGCCTAACCATTCGGTTGTGGATAACTTTTGACATGTTAACGGTCACTTCTGTGCGTTCTTGCTTCATATATCTGTCATGACTGACTCGTATGCATAAACTCTGAACATCCAGTTGCACAGATCCATTTGATGGTGTGTATAGCTAGAGTACGAATTTTTTATTTTTAAACTGACCCGTATTTCTGTGCTTTCAGATTCCCTGGGTGGTAACAGTCACACTGTGATGATTGCCTGTGTCAGCCCGGCTGACTCCAATATGGAGGAGACTATCAACACACTACGCTATGCTGATCGGGCACGTAAGATCAAGAATAAGCCAATCGTGAACAGAGACCCTCAGGCGGCCGAGATACAGCGACTGAAGCAGCTGGTTGGACAATTGATGGCCAATGGCAGTACAGCTATTGGGTATGTACAGAACATGCTGGTTAGTGTGGTGTTCGGCACACAAACATTGTAGGCTTTGGTTTGGATATGCTCAACCCAGTTTTAGGTGTTGAATGATTCTTTCATCAAACTAGCATTTCTTTTAAAAAGGATCATCAATCTGGCTTTTGTCAAAGCTTATGAAAATTTTCAGCGGTGTTGGTGACTCCATTAAAATCAGGCATGTCAAAAAATGACAGCTGATGCTTTTGCTTG
This sequence comes from Phoronis australis, assembly GCA_002633005.1. NCBI lineage: Eukaryota > Metazoa > Phoronida > Phoronidae > Phoronis > Phoronis australis. Next base: position 642,103 of record NMRA01000028.1, read on the forward strand.
AGGAGTTCTGTGGGAATTTGTCGTAAAGAAGCTTCAGGCATCCAAAACTGCAAAACAATTACTGTTGAAGATCTTCAGCATTGCACTTGTCCCAAAACAATAAAACAATGACAACTGAACATATACAACATTGTATTGTTACACTCTGCAGTGCTGGAGTGAGTACGGAGCGACTTGCTGAGCTGGAGGAGGAGAACCGTAAGTTAAGCCAAGAGCTACAGATGTCTGTGGACCAGAATGCAGGTCTTTGTGAGAAAGTGATAGTTCTGGAGATGGCCAGAGAGGCGCTCAAGTCAAGACTCGAGGAGATGGCTCAACAGGCAGGGTAGGCAGTGTAGTTAATGTTTGGAGGTTGGTGACAAACTGTCTCCATGTAGAAGTAGACGTCTGTCAACTTTACTGTTGATTTTTGATCTAGTTTCAGTTTTGACTATGTTTATCCACTCGAGTTTGCAAAGTCATTAAATGGGGAACCTCCTGTGGTATTATTGTTGAATCATCTTGGTCTGTTCACACCTACTACTCTACACTAGGAATTACTCAAATCATTTAGTATCATAATCATGATTGTCAATTGTTTATCATTTTTCCCGTTCATCTACAGAACTGCTCATGAGGTAATGGTTGTAAACACATCCATAAAGTTTGTTTCTGAATTGTATAATATTTCTAGTTTCTGATCTCTTCAGTCAATCAACTGACAACATCAACATTGATGAGTTACCTGACTTGCAGAAAACACTGAATGAACTAGAGGTATGTCATGTGACTGTTTTAACCTTTGAACTGGAGGTCACATGTCATGTGACTGTATGTTGTAACATTGGAAGGGATTTTGAGCATTGTGTACTTTTTTACCCATGTCTACACTGGAATCATCCTTAAACCTTCTTAGTAATGTTGTGGATCACAGTAAGGAATTCACATTATAAAAAGAAGAGGTTTTCATCTTAAGCTCAGTGGCGCTCAGAAAGTGCGTCAAACGCATAAATTTCCAAATACTGTCAATTGTGCACCCCAAAAGATAAATAAACCGATAAAAGTTATGTAAGACTAATAAGCATATTGCTAGAGAGTGATTATAGGTGTCGCAATAAGTGTACATAAAAACACTTGCTCAAAACCTGTTTAATTCTTTTACACATTTTGATTTTTCAGAAAGAAATATCTCTCATAGAAGAAGACAAGGTAAAATTTTGTGTATGCAACTTCTGTAAACATCTTCAGAGAAAAATAGATTTTATGCGTGTTTGTGTGTGTCCTTATTGACTGATGTAAAAGTTGACTTGGTCAAATGTTGACTCGTGAAATTTTTTGGAGTCAAAAATGGATGAAAACATGTCTTTATAGAAAAAATGCATTTACACATTCCGTTTTATACCACTTGATTCCCTGGGGACTGAAAGATGAAAAAAATGTGTTTTCAAAAATCATACTTTGCTGCTCTCTGTCAGTGTCACGTTACTTGTTATTGACTGTGCTATATTCCTTGTTGGATTGTGTCAATGGTTTCTACAGGAGAACCCCATGACTTCTGCCCCAGGGTCCCCATCTTCGGACGCCCTGTCGGCCAAGTATGCCCTGCGTCAGGCTCAGATGGGCCGGGAACTGCAGGAGTTGAATAAGATGTTGAGTAAGAAGCAGGAGTTGGCAGAACACATGAAGAATAACGATAAGAGGATGGATGTGATGAAAGTACAGTATGAGGTGGGTAGTGTCTACAGTATGAGGTGGGTAGTGTCTACAGTATGAGGTGGGTAGTATATACATTATGAGGCAGGTAGTGTATACAGTATGAGGCGGGTAGTGTATACAGTGTGAGGTGGGTAGTGTATACAGTATGAGGTGGGTAGTGTATACAGTATGAGGTGGGTAGTGTATACAGTATGAGGTGGGTAGTGTATACAGTNTTTGACTCTTGTTTTTCTGGTAGTAGCTTGTAGTGGTGATTGTTTAAGTGCATTTATCCTTGAATTTGACACCAATTTAGCTGTCATTATAGGTGTGGAGAGCAACTTAAAATGATATTTAGGTATGAAAGTTGGCTGTGTTGAATTAGTGAAGAGCTGAATGTGTGAGTGACAGAGCAGGTTGACAACTGATTTGGACTTTACACCTGACCTCTTACAGATAGATTATGTTTTGTTTCTACCACATTAAGTGGATAATTATTAAAGGGATTCTAGTCATTAATCAAAGAATCTTGTAACTTGTTGCCTAACCATTCGGTTGTGGATAATTTTTAACACGTTAATGGTCACTTCTGTGCGTTCTTGCTTCATATATCTGTCATGACTGACTTGTATGCATAAACTCTGAACATCCAGTTGCACAGATCCATTTGATGGTGTGTATAGCTAGAGTACGAATTTTTTATTTTTAGACTGACCTGTATTTCTGTGCTTTCAGATTCTCTGGGTGGTAACAGTCACACTGTGATGATTGCCTGTGTCAGCCCGGCTGACTCCAATATGGAGGAGACTATCAACACACTACGCTATGCTGATCGGGCACGTAAGATCAAGAATAAGCCAATCGTGAACAGAGACCCTCAGGCGGCTGAGATACAGCGACTGAAGCAGCTGGTTGGACAATTGATGGCCAATGGCAGTACAGCTATTGGGTATGTACAGAACATGCTGGTTAGTGTGGTGTTCGGCGCACAAACATTGTAGGCTTTGGTTTGGAGATGCTCGACACAATTTTAGGTGTTGAACGATTCTTTCATCAAACTAGCATTTCTTTTAAAAAGGATCATCAGTCTGGCTTTTGTCAAAACTTATGAAAAATTTCAGCTGTGTTGGTGATTCCATTAAAATCAGGCATGTCAAAAAATGACAGCTGATGCTTTTGCTTGAGGAGTTCAGTGGGAATTTGTCGTATAGAAGCTTCAGGCATCCAAAACTTTGCAAAACAATTACTGTTGAAGATCTTCAGCATTGCACTTGTCCCAAAACAATAAAACAATGACAACTGAACATATACAACATTGTATTGTTACACTCTGCAGTGCTGGAGTGAGTACGGAGCGGCTTGCTGAGCTGGAGGAAGAGAACCGTAAGTTAAGCCAAGAGCTACAGATGTCTGTGGATCAGAATGCAGGTCTTTGTGAGAAAGTGATAGTTCTGGAGATGGCTAGAGAGGCACTCAAGTCAAGACTCGAGGAGATGGCTCAACAGGCAGGGTAGGCAGTGTAGTTAATGTTTGGAGGTTGGTGACAAACTGTCTCCATGTAGAAGTAGACGTCTGTCAACATCAGTGTTGATTTTTGCTCTAGTTCCAGTTTTGACTTTGTTTATCCACTCGAGTTTGCAAAGTCACTAAATGGGGAATCTCCTGTGGTATTATTGATGAATCATCTTGGTCCGTTCACACCAACTACTCTACACTAGGAATTGCTCAGATCATTTAGTATCATAATAATGATTGTCAATTGTTTATCATTTTTCCCGTTCATCTACATAACTGCTCATGATGTAATGGTTGTAAACACACCCATAAAAGAAAAGTTTGTTTCTGAATTGTATAATATTTCTACTTTCTCATCTCTTCAGTCAATCAACTGACAACGTCAACATTGATGAGTTACCTGACTTGCAGAAAACACTGAATGAACTAGAGGTATGTCATGTGACTGTTGTAACCTTTGAACTGGAGGTCACATGTCATGTGACTGTATGTTGTAACATTGGAAGTGATTTTGAACAGTGTGTACTTTTTACCCATGTCTACACTGGAATCATCCTTAAACCTTTGTTAGTAACATTGTGGATCACGGTAAAGAATTCACATTATAAAAAAGAAGAAAAGAGGTTTTCATCTTAAGCTCAGTAGCGCTCAGAAAGTGCGTCCAACGCATAAATTTCCAAATACTGTCAATTGTGCACCCCAAAAGATAAATAAACTTTTAAGTTATGTAAAACTAATTAGCATATTGCTAGAGAGTGATTACAGGTGTCGCAATAAGTGTACATAAAAACACTTGCTCAAAACCTGTTTAATTCTTTTACACATTTTGATTTTTCAGAAAGAAATATCTCTCATAGAAGAAGACAAGGTAAAATTTTGTGTATGCAACTTCCGTAAACATCTTCAGAGAAAAATAGGTTTTATGCGTGTTTGTGTGTGTCCTTGTTGACTGATGTAAAAGTTGACTTGGTCAAATGTAGATGCGTGGGATTTTTTCTAGTCAAAAATGGATAAAAACATGTCTTTATAGAAAAAATGTATTTACACATTCCGTTTTCTACCACTTGATCTCCTGGGGACTGAAAGACGAAAAAAATGTGTTTTCAAATATCATACTTTACTGCTCTCTGTCGGTGTCACGTTACTTGTTATTGACTGTGCTATATTCCTGGTTGGATTGTGTCAATGGTTTCTACAGGAGAACCCCATGACTTCTGCCCCAGGGTCCCCATCTTCGGACGCCCTGTCGGCCAAGTATGCCCTGCGTCAGGCTCAGATGGGCCGGGAACTGCAGGAGTTGAACAAGATGTTGAGTAAGAAGCAGGAGTTGGCAGAACACATGAAGAATAACGACAGGAGGATGGATGTTATGAAAGTACAGTATGAGGTGGGTAGTGTATACAATGTGAGGTGGGTAATGTCTACAGTGTGAGGTGGGTAGTGTATACAGTATGAGGTGGGTAGTGTATACAGCGTGAGACGGNATGAGGTGGGTAGTGTATGCAGTATGAGGCGGGTAGTGTATACAGTATGAGGTGGGTAGTGTATACAGTATGAGGTTGGGTAGTGTTCGGATTTGAATGGTAGACTTCAACTCTGTCTACAAGGTTGGACCCTGTAAGCATACCAACTTCACCCAGTCTGGTGGCTTTTTATCTACAAGATGGCAATCCACTGATGACATGAGGTCATGATACAATACCAAAACATAAGAGTACTGTAGTTCAATGTGATTACAGACAACAATGAAAGAGCTAGAACAAGAAGTTGACCATCTTCAGAAGGAGAAAGAAGAGCTACAAAGTCAACTACAGCAAGTGAAGACTAACAGTAATGCTAACAAGTAGGTGTCTCCGTGATAGTGCAAAACCAAGTGTTGTTAAGTGTATGTAGGGAGTTGAAAGTGATCCAATATATTTACATGGTGTCTCAACATTGTGGACCTGGTTACAAAGATATGGGATTTTTATTGGGTTCATATTTTGAAGCACCCGATATTTAGTTTTTGTACCATTTTGATAAAAGTTGAGACAGGTGGTACTGGTATGTTGGTCTCACAACTATGCGTGTGTATCACTCTGAAAGTAACTGGAGACGCAGAATGAACAAAAGCTGCCTCGAGGTTTCAAGATGATAACTTGGTTTGACGCACTCCCCTTGTTGTCTTCCAAGACAAGCGGAAGATAATTGGACCTTGTGTTGATGGTGTAAAGGAGATCTCATCTATCTGCATTATCTTGGAAAGTTAGTTTTAAATTTAATTTGTTTTGCAGACTAAGTGAACAAAGACGTCAACGTTTGAAGGAGTTGGAGAGTAAGATGGCTGAACTGCGCAAGAAGATGTTGGAACAGTCCAAGATTGTCAAGTTGAAGGAACAGACTGACAAACAAGTGACCAAACTCAATCAGGAAATCACGGTATAACTTAATTTGTTGACCGTTTATTGTTTAAAGTAAATACTTGTCTAAGTAGTGTGCTGTTCCATCCTTTAGAACAATTATTCAATTTACTATTTGCAAGATAGTTTATTTTTAATACTACTGACCTTACATTTTTGAGTTCCCGTGACAGGGCTCATATTGTTCCTTTTTTAATAGAATTTCCTCTTTTTTGATTTCAATTTCTTCTTGTTTGATTTCCTGACCAGTTTCCTCTTTTTTGTCTTTTTATCATTATTTTGACTTTATTCATGTTAAAACATTTAGGGCTGTTCCAGCAAAATCTGTGTGGGAGGGGGGAAGGCAACTGAAATAAAAATTTATGGGTGGTTGCGTTTGATTTAAATTCAAAATGGCTGGTGGTCGCACTTCAAAAAAATAAAAATTTACAGGTCGTTGTTTCATTGGGCCATAAATGTTTGATGGTGGATAATTTTAGTAAATTTTATAAACCGGACAGAATCAAAAACTGAAACAAAAATGCAACTTGCAAAGAGCTCCGACTTATTCACTCCCTCCGATCTCCTCATCGGCATGCCCATAACACCATTTAACCACAGGTGCTCGAATTTCTCGATGGCTAATAACCATATATAAGAAACATATGTTTTCTTAGTAATGAATGACGTTAGTGGTGATGGAGGAACAGATAAACTCAAGCGCCTGTGCAGTCAACCACAAGAATAAAAAAAAATTACGGGTGGTTGCATTTCAAATTACGGGTGGTAGGCTGAAGAAATAAATGAAAAATATGGGTGGTGGGTGCGAAAAAAGGTGCCTTCCCCCCTCCCATACAGATTTTACTGGAACAGCCCTTATTGCAGTTACTTTTTACAACACAAAATTATTTATACATAAGCCAGCCCTATTTATTTGTAATACAACTTATTACCATTGAAATTTTTCCTCTTTTTTGTCTATTGTTTATTACCGGCCTTTTTGAAACCAAATGGTAATTTTTGTTGTTGGAGCAAACTGCAGTGCATGACCACTAATAATGACATTGTCTACATGTTGTCATGCAGTTCATGAACACTAATGACATTGTCTATATGTTGTCATTCAGGATGTGAACACTAATAATTTCACTGTCTACGTGTTGTCATGCAGGGCATGAAGCAACAGAGAGTTAAGCTGATGAAACAGATCAAGGAAGACGCTGACTCATTCAGGAAGTGGAAACAAGAGAAAGACAAGGAGATTATGCAACTTAAGTCTAAGGTATGTTGTGTTAGTAAATGCAACAACACTTATGCAGTGTATCTATGAACACTAGTTGTCATTTGGAATAACAACATGTTTGTATGAAAAACAACATGAAATTTATGACAATAATTTCCCTTTAGTTTTCTGAAGCTGTGTTGTTCGTATGTGCTGATGTTCAGCCACCAGTGCCCTAAAAGCTTTCTGTCAAACACCCTAAATGATAAGTCGACTGTACATATTCTCTTGTGATGCAAAACTAGCTTTCCTTCAGGATGAGCCCAACATCATCTCAAATATCTTTTGCGTTCACAATGAGCTTTGTGTGGTCTGACTCCTCACTCTGCATTCCATCACAGGACCGTAAACGACAGTGTGAGATCGTCAAGATGACAACCATGCACAACCGCCAACAGGCGGTGCTCAAGAGAAAGGCTGAGGAGGCTGCAGCTGCCAACAAACGCCTTAAGGAGGCGCTAGCGAGACAGAACAATATTGAAAAGGACAAGGATATCACAGGGATTGGAGCCAAGGTCAAGGTGAGTTGGCTGGTTAACGAATATTCATGTTTTTATTGTAACACAATAATCTGGAACTGTAATAGTGACTTTGACATACTTTTTGGTATACGGACATTTGTAAGAAACGAACTGTGGTACACTTACAAGGATGTGTGTATGTTAGAAAAAAAAGGTATAAGAGAACACTCCTGAGATAAGAATTGTCTGGGAGGGTCACTCACTTGTAAAATAACTCCAATCTGTAATGTTGTCTGTAGCTCCTAAAGTCATCATATTGTTTTCAGAACTTCCTGACTCAAGAAGTTGAAGTTCAAGTGAGTATCAAGACTGCTCAACATCACCTGGACTCACAGATCAAGGACCGTAAACAGCTGTCTGAGGAGCTGTCACAGTTAAAGAAGCAGGTGACTGAGACGCCACCTACCAAGAAGATAGCGTGGGGTGAGCAGCGGACACCCACTAAAACAGCGGAGGATTGTGACATGTTGAGGAGACGGGTGGAGAGTCTGGAACAAGATATAGAGCTGAGGTTAGGCAATATGTTATTGCAGGTGTGTTTTGTCAAAGTTGTGGTGAAAATTGGCAACAAAGGCATTGGTGGAAGTCACTCACTAATTGTCGCTCCAATTCTTTTTTGAGCCAGCAGAGACGGAAAACTGTTAAGACTGTAAGTCAAAGCAAATCAAACAGGTTTTATAACTATCGTGTGAAGTTCCACCCTCAAGGGATTTTGTCACTCTTTATATAATTTCTAGTCTATTTGCACTGTTGGTAGCTAAAAGTTTTATAGCACATGCCTTTTGCCTCCTTCTTTTCCGTGAAACAACTTTTATGTTTTAAAAACAGGAATTTACTAGAAATGACAAAGCGTGCTCACTGTCTGTGTTTTGCATTGTTATTCCCTCAGGAACGCCCAGATTACAGATCTCCAGCAGAAGCTGATTGACGCAGACCAGGGTGAAAAAGTCAAGTCTCGGTGGGAGAGCATTCACACTATGGTGGAGGCTAAGTGTGCCCTCAAGTGGCTTTTTAATTCGGTAGGTACGGTCTGTAGCTCAGCTCAACCCACCAACTTTACGGAATGCTTCAACTTGTTGCTTTTGATAATTTTTTTCTAATCATTGGATGTATAATGTGTAGAGTTATGGGCAACTCTTGTGATGATTGGTTTACTGGTGACCACGATGGCGTCATGATGGTGGTGGTGATGATGGTGATGACTATGACGGCGACAATGCTTAGAGTCTTGTTCTTTCGTTTCCAAAACGACCTTGTAGATAAAAGCAAACGATACCAGAGATTATTCTTGGTTTTAGTTTCTCTAAACTCTATACCAGATCTGTTACTTGCATTCGAACTTCCCGTCCATCTGTTTCAGCTGATAGCCAGTAAGTCACGGGAGGTGGGGCTTCACACAGACATTAGTGACATCAAGTCAGCTATGGATGAGAATAATGAAAAGACAGAGAAGACACAGCAAGAAATGAAGGAGTTGAAAGTGAAGCACCAGGAGGAACTCACCATCATGCAGAGGGAGCATGAAGATAAGGTGAGCTGAATGGTTGATGAGGTGATCAAATACTTCATGGGCTTGTGATATTTATGAGCAGGTCACCCCAGGTAAGAGCCCACAGGTAGGTTTCCCAGTCAAACATGCAGTGTTTGCTAAGTGCCAGTAAAGTGTCAAAGTTGAGTTTCTTCACAATCACACGTGTTGGAAAATATTTTTGATTTTGGTGAAATCGTCTGGACATAGTCAAGGACATAGTTTCTCAACTCCCAGTGGCAGAGCTTGGAATTTTCCGCGGAAACGCGGATTTCAGCTTTTTTCAAATGTTCTGTCCGCGCATTTTATTATATTTCCGCGTAAAAAAAATTGGATTTGATATAAAATTTCCGCGGCAAATTCCTTTCTTACCGCGGCATTGCCGACGACGTTCACCTCGAAAAGCTTAAGTTGCTCTTTATGTTTCGGAGGAACATAAATTGTCAACATTGCCGGGGCATCTGGGATAGCGTGGTGGGATTTTCAATGGCGTCTCGTGTGATTTTAAACCGCGGTGACAAATACTACGGCTCTGCAGCCAAAAATGTGTGGAGGTGGGAGTGGAGGAGTGGATGGACGAGATAAAAAGACGCGGGCGCATGCTACTGATGGTGGTAACGTTTCTTTTTTTATGTCCTACCGATTTTTGTCGGCGAAAGGCTCACATTGACCATTTCAAGGCTGGGTAGCGTGCATGTTTTGGGCTGTAAAAAAGTTTCCGCGTTTTTTGTCATTGGTCATTCCAAGCCCTGTAGTGGACAAGTAACAAGTCACTATCGTATTGTTTGCAATACAATGTGATATCCAGTACCACTTGTGTAATGGAGTATTTCTGTGTATCCCCTGTGTCATTCACAATGCCAATACATTATGGTCATGTGAATCCTAGCATGCTCTTCATTTTGTACCACATGTCTTCAGGTACTGTTCCTGTTACGTCAACTGAGGACGGCAGAGACAGACGGACACAACACGACCCTGGAGGAGGAGGCAAGACAGAGGCTGACCTTTCAACACAACGAGATTGCCAAGTTGAGCAGACTGCATGAGAAGCTACAGGCCAAGATCAGGGAGTGTGATCACTACAAGAAGGTACTCAAGTGATTGTATAATTTAGTTTTTGCATTCAGTTGTCTTCAAGCCGAGTACCAGGCAACGATATTGAATGTTACACGAGTATAAAACCATCAGAGGTTTATGTAAATCTAGTTTGAAATCTTTGATGCATTCCATGGAGCTAATACATGCGAAACATTCATGGCAAGAGGCTTTGGCTCATGGAATGGAAACCATGTATTCTATTTCACAATTCAGCATCCCAGCCTCCAACCAAACACTTCGGGTGCTGCACTTTTGCTAGAGTAAGCTTGTAAGATCCTGAGCATACTTGCAAAATATCATTCATTCGTGTGATTTGTTGTGATCTTGCTTGTATGCAAGATTCTTGCGTCGATGGTAGTCACCCCTGGAACAGCACACAAGTTCTTGTGCAGACATCCTTCACTGTAATCAAAACTGGAAAAATTCCGAGTACTTGAGCGTGACACTGACAATCATATGGGGACATAATACCTAAGCCACCTTACTGGCAATTCAATTACATCATCTTCTAAAGCTGTTTAAGTCTCGTGGGTTCATACTTGTTCAGTGCTTCAGATGTAATTATGTGGTAATTCTTCACAACAAGATTTAGAACATCTTATTACAAGCATGAATTGTAGTGTGAAGATGTCATAAAAACATTTTCTGAAACTTACATTATTAGTTAAAACGTAATCAGCCTTTGAAAAATAAAAAATGACCATTTTGCAATTATTTTTGTGCAAAATTAGGAGAATTACGGTAGCAGTTAGGATTAGAACAGTGTTAGCATGTCCACCATAGCTGTTATTACAATACTTGTAGGAACTGACCGTGGCCAAGTATTCTGGTAAGATGTCATTGATGCCAGAGTTTGGTGCCAAGTCACCATTCCTCTCACCAGCACCACGTATGATCGACTCTGACGGGGATGACCCTGAGTACCAGCCGACCGATGACGGTGAGGAGTCAGACTACTGGACGCCTCACATCAAGAGGGTGGTCAGGAAGACCCAGCGGCAACGCAAGGTCAGCACAGCGGCGCAGTCTTCTGGCCAGAGGGTTAGTAAAGAGCGCTGTTCATATCTGTGGTTATTCACGCATTAACTAGTTTTCATGAAGTACACTTGCCACTATAATGCCGAAGGAGTTTACAACAAGAAATTCTTTGGCTCAAGAATAGTAAAAAGTTGTCTGTGTAATCCTAGGGTCAAGACCTGGAGATGGTTTATTCAAGCCATACTTTCAACAATTTTAGCAGTTGGTTGTATGTTTTGAATTGTATACTTGACATGGCTTGTTACTAATCTTAGACAGAATGTGAGGCTACACATTGAAAGAGTGAACCACTGGTCACTTTGTTTGACAAGTGGAGTTGCTTTGCTTAAAAAATTTACTTGTGATTCATGTATTGTAACTGTCTGTATTTCCAGCGGTCTAGCAGCCCTGTAGGTGGCAGCTGTAGCTGCCGCGGAGACTGCTCCAAGAAAATCTGTGGATGTCGTAAGCGAGGAGGATTGTGTTCTGAAGATTGTAACTGTCGCATAGAGGCTTGCTTGAACAGACACGGCAGTGCACACTTACTGGACTCTACGGATAATGTAAGCAATACCAGTTTGACATGGTTGTATATATCTCCCAGATGACATGTAACTCATTCTACCTCACTCATCTTGGTTGTGCCAAGTTCATTAACATTAAGAAGTTCAAACATTTGTGTGTGTGTGTGTTACACTGAACATATGTCTTGACATGGACACAGTAGTCACAGTTATCATTAATTGTTCATCCTTGCAATCCAACACGATTTCTAAACTTGGAGTTCTACTTCAGAGGTCAAGAAATGTGAGAAAATTATGAATTCAACTACGACACTGTAAAGCTTGCTTACCTTGGACAAGTTAGACTTTCACTTAAAAGCGAAGGCAACCTTTTTTCATGTCTTTTTTTAGCAAAAATAAGGTTCGTTGGTTATCCCAGACATATTTTCCCCTTAATTACAGCTTTTTGTAATTTGATTAACTATTCGTTCACTGCTCTGGAAGTGACGTTTTGGTAGGCAAGAATTTCCCGCCTATTTCTTTTCGTATAGTCCGACTGTGAGAGCTTCCCAGTCAGTCATTTTGCTATCTCGCGGTTTTGATAAGTTCGGTCATCGTGTGCTTTTGTTTACGAGTCAGTCAACATGCCACACTGTTGCTGCACACGGGGATGTACTCATTATCGGTTGAACATATCAGACATCGTCGCGACTACTGCACTGACACACGAACTATTTACACCTCCTAAAACGTCACTTCCAGAGTAGAAAACGAATAATTAATCAAATTATGAAAAGTTGTAATTAAGTGGAAAATATGTCTGGGATAATCAACAAACCTTATTTTTGCTAAAAATGACATGAAAATAGGTTGCCTTCGCCTTAACTCTGACAAAGTTCTGCAGTACACTTGTTCCAGCTGGAGCGTTCAGTCCTTCAGATCACCATACTTGGATGAAATCTTTGTCCAGTTTTGCTACATGTGATTTTCAATTAAATTCAAATACTAAGGGAACTACTTACCAATGACTTATTTCAGCACCTTTGCCACTTAACACAATTTGTATGATTGCAGAGTCAAAGTTCGCTCAACACCACGTTCAATGTGTCCGAAAACAAGGAAAACAGTCTTGAATCTCACAGCCCGGCCAAGTCACCAGCAAAGCCCCTTGTCAGCACAGAGAATGTCAACAAGGCGACAAAACTTTCCAAGAAGTCGTCGTCTGCCTCTGCTCTGTTCAAAAAGAGGTCAAGCAATGATGGGGGTCAGGAAGTGGGAATTCTGGGAGGAGGTTTGAAGAAGAAACGCAAGCTGCTCAACTCAACAAATTTCTTTAACCCAATAGTTTAAGTCCGAAGGGCTTGCATCATGCGTTGCTTTCAAGACCATTTTGAAATGACCACATCAGAAGCAGGATTGGACTGTTTAAACTTCAAGCATGTTTTGCCATGTTTAACTGATACTTTAAAGATATGTACTCATTAAGGAAATGGTCATTGTGTCACATGATTGACTTATTTTGACTGGAAGTCCTTGCGTGTCACTTTTTAATTTTAGGGTTTGCCAACCCCCCAAAAATGAACAATTTCCTACACATTTCTTGACCTGTTGAGGACTTGCCAGTCAGATTAACAGGGTGAAATGCACCCTTAACTTTGAAAGTTGAAGTAAGCTTTTTGCAGGCAGCAGCATTTCATTGCTTCTCGTCTCAAAGCCAGCATACAAAATTGGGAAAATCGTGGGCATTGTGCCCCTAAATGAAGACACTACAAAAGTTGTGTCCCCTACTCAGTGTCTCCAATGTGTCGAGGTGCAAATTGCAATTTGTACCTGGCAAAAAATACCACAAGTGGTTTGGACTCATTTTGATACCTGCCTCACAAAGTTGACATCAGGTGGCGCTGGGTAAAAAATAATTCCAAGCCAGTTCAGCTGGAATCAGTCACTAAACATTTTCTGTTTAAAAATATGGACATCTAAAAATACATGTTTTCAAAAATAATAGAACCAATAATGCTACTGTTTTATTGGCAATGAATGCACTTCTAATGCTGATACATTGTTTTGTGCAGCTGTATTCTGTTTCAATTAATTTGCTATCTTAACTGATTTGTTAATCATGAAGAAATTGAGTTTTCCCACACGAGGAAAAAACTCTCAGTGATCAAGTATTGTTGTTTTACCATTTCCCTCCGTAAATCGAACCAGTTTTTAACCCTTTCACTTTTATTACCCACACAGATGTCAATGTCTCTTAAAGTAAAACATGTGCCAATAGACGATACATTATACATGATATACATTCCAGTAGTTCCTTGCCACTTTTACATAGACTTAAAACAATATTAAGATGAAATCCACCTGGCTAATAGTTTGAATGTGTACTTTTGTTGACTGTGAAGAAGAAGTGTTGAATGTACATAAATGATATCTTAATGAAATATAGTATGTGCAGTACTGACAGTTGTGGAGTCATTGCGTACAAGTACAATACCAATAGTTACTGACACATATAGTGCACATAATGCTGCCAAGGTCGCCACTGGACTGGAAAAGGTGAAACATTCCAGTAAAATGTGAGGAAAGGCATTAAATGGAAATGTGTGAATTCAAAATATGACTCTGTTTTAGTGTCTTCTTATAACAATTTAGCATAGTTTATCAACCTCAACTTGTAAATCACCCATACACAGTGGGATGAGCTTCTCTACCAGATAGACACCTGCATACTACGAATGGAATTTCGCCACTGCCATATTTCCGATTACCCATTGTCACAAAAATGCACTCAAATTGAACACTGCTAATAACTGAGAAATGACCAATGCATAAAATGCCATTCATTCAACTGTTGCTCAAACTGTCCATAATGCCTCAATGTTTAGACTTCTTGCTACTACTGCCTCCTCCTCCCATCTCCTTCCGCTTGTGCATGATATTCTGGATCTGCTGCCATTCACGATCAAGAGCCGCCTTCTCGTCCTTAGGTCCTGTGCGTCGGGTTTTACGACCGTCTGACATCTTGACACCGTATTGGAAAGCAGCTCTGGAAAACAATGAAATATTTGTGCAAATAGTACGGACCACCAGTTGTCTTTCACAGCAGTATGTTTAGATTTATGTGAATAGATCTACTAAGTGACGGACACCTTGTTGCAACTGCAGTTACACAAAAAGCTTAAGAATGACCACATGTAAGCAATGTGTGTTCTCATGACAATGCTCATTCTTTCCACTACAACGTAGTACACAAATAAACTTCTGTTTTCTGTGAAAGACAAAATACAAGAACACAATCGCCACCAATTTTAACAGTTGTCACACTATCCAAAGCTGATGGTCAAAACAATCGTAACAATGAGAGTGATTTCCCCTGTTAACAAGCAGTCACAAAAGTTTGCAGTGCGATCTGTTTCCGAAGTCAGCCTCTATTGTTTCGATAAAAATTGAGAGTGATAATTACTTCTGGCCAATATTTAGACGCGTTGAAGCAGCACTAAACTCATGCTTTCTGTCAACAATAGTTTGGTTTAGTCCTCTTACCATTATGTTAAACCGATCTTGTCTTGCTCCTTAATGAATTTAGAAGAGATCTCTGAACTCAGGAACAACTAAATGTGTTATTGATTCAGACCAAGTTAATCAAATTTCAGATCGCGTCATGACCTAAAATTTTATGAACTTGTTCTGAAGAAGTAATCATCTGACAGTTCTTTGGAACCTTGAAATCATTTCTATTGACTAAGAAATTTGAGATCGCTTGTGTTACGGTCAGTGGACTAAATCAAGGCTTTTTTGACAGAAACCATCGGTTTAATGGCACAGTAACTTTAAATTGTTCAATAAAGTCGAAGCCTACACCATCTACACCATCTAGAAATAATTCATAGAAACCATCTCAGTGTCTAGCATTGATTCGTGTATATTCTCAGAGACTTAGAATTTTTGCTCAAGTGAGACTATTTATTTTTCAGACATAGCATGTATGTCTTTCAAACGTCTCAAGTCACTTGCCATGACACAGACCCCAGACAGTAACACTTAGACACCTGCATACACAATAACACTTAGACACCTGCATACACAATAACACATACTTGGGTAAAGCCTCCTTGTTGGACATATAATCACTGTACTCTTCAGCAGTTTCAAAGTCCCACCGGCCCACAGGTCCCTTCTTGTTACCCAGGTCCATCTTGGTATAATCAGCCTCCTCGTCACTGTCATCTATAGCATCAGCTGATTCCATCATACTGAAATAGAAGTCATCTTGTTAAATCATAGACAATAGCAGTGGCTGCAACTCATCACAGACAAGATGGCTCATGTACAGGGACACACCAATGCCTCATTTTATCACATGTCAAAGTCTGGTCGAAGCTAAGATGGTCATAGGCATGTTCTTATGAAAGTGGTGTTGCACTTTTAGTAAGAGCACAACACTGCTAACAGTCAACATCCTCCTAATTCAAGTTAAGTGCACATTTTCACAAGCCACATTTAAACAAAAATTCCAGATACGATCATCCCAACCAGCGCTCAACACTAAACTTAACACAAAGTCGCATTTGGTGACCTGCCAAAAATCCCAAGTCACCAAATGAAATATGAAAATCCCAGATTGGCCAAATGGAATCTATGAAATCAGAGCTTGTTGATCCAGCGCAGAAATCGTTGACTAAAAAAAGGAAAAAGGTCATAGTTTCTAGAGTCTTACGCGTACCTCTCCAATTTCTTCCCGTAAATGTACAATCATCCTGTAACGATAGCATACACTAGTGGCGCGCATTTCATCGATCTTACCAGATTTTTGCATAACAATTCCGACTTCAGTCTGTTTACTGCCTGTTGTAATTTAATAGCATGTTTGATGTGTGCTGCTGTGGTAGCAAATGCACTGATTTCACAAAATAAACCGAACAATTGTGAATCAAAGGTAATAAATCAAGGAAAACTGTTTAGAAGCTAACACCAACTTAGAAACGAATTTAGTTGAAATCATTGTTTGCTACTCGCAGTGGCAGGTCGCTTAACACAATCTGAGGTCGCATCGTCTATCTGCAGGTCACCAAATCGAGCACTGCCAACTAAGATCAAGAATACGGCCTTTGATAAAACCGGTCCCTGGTGTGTAAAATGTGTATAAACTGTACAACACTAACATGGCATTATCTCACCATATCAAGTAGCCATTATTGAACATTGCAAACGACATCAAGTAAAGTAAGACTCGTCTTTTTATTATGTACAATTCAGTCCTGAACAACAAATTCAACTAATGAACAGGTATGTTTTGGAATGTCAAAGAACTTCCTTGGATTACTTCGATTAATAATTATCCCAGTTTTGTACACACCATGAGTGCAACAGAGGAAAGCAAAATTCTACAAATAACTGAGCAGTACATCTTGCAAATCCGAGAGTCCTCTGAACCAGCAATGACAATCTTACCCAGGGTAACATTCAGCATAACTGTCGATTTCTGTTTTGCGCTTCAGTTTCTTCATTTGTTCATCGTCTTTCTTCTTGGGTACAGCGTCTTCCTCAGGTTGGGTCCAGCCCTGAAGTAATGACGATCAATACTACAAACAAGTCTGTTAATGTCACAAATATGCCACTATTTATGAAGACGTGCAGTGTAGCTACTGAGCCATTTGAATTAAAACTTAGTGGTCATCGTTCATAAACAATTTCTGCTCAATTCCAGAAGTCTTCAAGTTAAATTACATCAACCCTGTAATGCTTGAAATAAGAAGAATTAGCCAATAAAAGGTATTTGAGCATCAGTACACCATAAACCATCGAAGTGAAGGGAGCTCCCCCTAATGTAATCGATGTTAAACAAAATTAAACTTCAACAGACTTATGTCTTCCAAAGTTCCTACAACAGACAGCTGCAGTGGGTTGACATGTAACCACTGCACAGGCTGACACAAGTCTTTTTAAGCTTTAAAAGCTTTCCTTCGGTATGAGACATAAAATATTCAAAGGTGTGCAAAAGTACCTTGGAGAACTTTTCATTGATGGATCTGACCAGGTCCTTGGCAGACTCCTGGTGTTCAGGCTTGACATCATCCTGAGGAGAGAGGTGATCATTATCTCAACATGCCCGACATAACACACGGCACACTCATTGAAAAATAACAAGATTGCTTTAATGTAAAACATGTCTCAGATGTGCATTTGGGTGCACGGGCCTATATCAGAAATAACGCTTTTAAGAAAACTTTTAACGCAAGCGTATTGGTTCATGCGTCTGTTTCACTTGTGGTTTTAGGAGTCTGCCTCTTGTAATGTGCGTCTAAACTTATTTGGATATCTTTCATTCAATCTCAGTACTTTTCATTTAAAGTTAGCTTTAAATTGATATTAAATAAACATCTACCATTACGTAATGCATAAGACAAGTTCAACTCACAATATTTCAAAAACTAGTTTCTTGGATTTTGTTTATTTAGAGTTTCTAACTATGGCCTACGAGCTTCATTCTTAACATTTTTTGCACATGAGCCTATGAATATGTGGATATATGACATGAACACTCAACTGAAATTTGCTCACTGTTAGTCAAAACCTAATAGCTAATGCTTAATGACAACACAAAATACAAGTGTAAGACACTGAAGAATGAGAAACAATTGTCAGAGACACACACCTCATCTGCTGGTTTTTCAAAGTATGACCTCTTCTCTTTACGACCCCGGTCACCGTCCTTATCCCTGTCACGTCTGTCTCGGCCACGGTCACGGTCACGGTCCCTATCCCTAAACACAAATCAATCATCAGTAGCACACGTGACATGCACAATACTGAATGCACAACACAGGATGCCATTTGAAAAAATCACTGCTGTAAACCTAGCAAACAAACAGTTTTTGTTGTATGTTTTTAAGTATTTTTGGCCAATTGAATATGATTTAAACAGATCTTTTGAAGCCATAGTAATAATATGAACATATTTACAATGTCACCATAACTCTCTGTGACACCTGAACAGTAAATACTGACCATCACACCAACTGACTACATGATGACAAAAATTAAAAAATAGAGGAAAAGTTGCAAAACACTAACTAGTGATGAATTAAAATGAAAATATGACCAACATAATAAAAACAAGAACAACGCAGAGTGCTGGAATGTGCCCACAATGGCATCGTAAACAGTGCGCTTCTAGGGGTGTTTATTTGTATCCTAAAAATGGTCATTAAACCCATCCAAAAATGGGAAACTGTCATCAACCCATAATATTATTTGAAAAATTTTAGGAAATCCATCAAAGAACTCCAAAGATACAAAGGCAAATGTAGAAAAAAACAAACTGACATTAAGAAACACAGCAGTATTCAAATCCATCCATCTGCTGTCAAGTTAATAAGAATACAATTGCAAAATTTCAAAAACATCTTGTAAAGGGTATGGAGATACAGCCATAGATGTGCAAAAATGTCCCTAGGGGGCACCACAGTAGTTGAACCTGTTTGAAAATCCATGTCAGTATGTTCTAATCAGTAGGAACACAACGAGAATCTGCAAAGTTTGGCAGATACAGAAGCAAAACAAAATAACAGACTAAAATAGGTATACAATGGCCATTGGTAGGTGAAGAATCCGTCGCAAAAAGGAAAGATACTGTCATCTTCGTAACAGAAAGTTGTTTGCCCAATATCATGAAAAAGCACGAAAGAAACTTTTGAAATTACAGAGGTAAAACGTAAACAATAAATTGCCACTAGGGAGCACAGCTGTAGTTGGATTGGTCTGATACTGGCCATCTCCGAAGGAAAACATCAGCTAAATTTCAGAAAGATCTTGCAAAGCATAAAGGAGATACAACCATGGATGCAAAAAAATTCCACTAGGGGGCAGAGTAGATGAGCATGTCTGAAAATCAACGTCAACCTCGGTCTTCATATCAGGAACACAAATCGAAATTTTAATAATGATCCTTCAAATGGTTTGGTGGATGGAAAGGGTAATGTCAAAAACGTAATAAACAGTTTTTAAAATGGCCACTGAGTAGTGCAGAAAACATCAAATTCGCCCAAAAATAAGGGGGCATCGTCATCTGCTTAATAGAAACCTATATGCAAAGTTTCATGATAATAAAAGCAGCCGCTATATGTTGAATCTATTCAAAAACATTAACCTGTGTACTCTTTAATTGAAGCATATATTTTATTAAATTTCATAAAAATATGCCAAGGAGTTTCAAAGATAACAGAGGAAAACGAAAATAAAATTGCTACCAGGGGAACAGCGGCACTCAGATCCATCCAATGTCGCCTTTTTCAGTTAACTTCATATAAATACACTTGCTAACTTTAAAAGATCCTGCAGAGGGTTTGGGAGATACAGCCATAGATATAAAACAACTGCCTCTAGCAGACGCCACAGTAGGCCGGGCTGTCCGAAAATCGTCATCACCCGTCCTCTTCAAAGTAGAGACTCGCCAATTTTCAAAATCATCCTTAGAGTGGTTTGGTGGATTGAGGGGCGGATGCCAATAACAAACTACAAAACAGTAAAAGCCACAAGATGGTGCAAAATACGTTGAATCCATCCAAAAGCGGAAATATGTTGCTGTTTTTTTTAATAAAAGGCTATTCACCAAATTTCATAAAAGTCCGTCAAAGAATTTCAGAGAAACATGAAAATGGAAAAAAAAAGAATTGCCACTAGGGGGCACAGCCATCGTCAGATCCGTCTGAAAGTCGTCGTAAGCTTGATATAATTACACTGGCTAAATTTAATAAAGATCCTGTAGAGGGTTTAGGAGATACAGCCTTGGGTACAAAAAGCCACTAGGAGGCGCCACAGTAGTCTAAGTCATCGGGAAATAATCATCTTTTGAGTGCTTTGGTTGACAGAGTGGCGGATGCAGTGAAAATGGCCACTAGGTGCCTCAAAATACCTCAAATCCATTTGAGGACAGCGTCATCTCGCTAATAGATGCCTATCTGCCAAATTTCATGGCAATCCGAAGATACAGAGATAAACGTAAAAACTAAAATTGACACTAGGAGGCACACCGGTAGTTGGATCCGTCCGAAAGTCATCGTCGTCAACTTCATATAAATATGCTTGCAAAAGATCCTGCAGAAGATTTAGGAGGCGCCGCACAGACGGCAGACAGACGGGGATGACGGCATAATGTGCCCACATATAAATATGTGGACACATAAAAATGACCAACTTCAAACAATAATAAAGTGAGGTGAGAAACAAACCACAGAACTAAATAATAACTCCACTTTCTATGTAGTGTAACAGTTAAAAGTTAGAGAGGCTTGTCGAATTAAGAAACCTTTAGATTGTTGTCAGTCCTTTTTGGCATTTGTTACAGTGATGCCTGCCACATGTGTCTTCATTTTAACTGTTTTTATTGCAATACTTTTGAGGGCAGCCTCAATGTAGCATGGCAGCCCTTCTCATGGCAGCGGTCCAGACACTCAAAGTAATATTTGTGTAACACCAATAGTCATGTAGCAGGACCAAACTTTACTGACTTGTCCCTATTGCTACCATGGTTCCTATCTCCCTCACTCTCCCTAAACGGTGACTTTACATTACTGACCTGTCCCTATTGCTACCTCGGTCCCTGTCCCGCTCTCTCTCCCTATCTCGACGGTCACGGCCACGATCCCTATCCTTGTCCTTTGACGTCTTATTATAACTGGGTGCATATACACCAGTCTCAGCATAGATACTACAATGTAAGTCAAACAAACATCAATTCCAGCAAGCAACTCCATACAGAGAAGATGCTCAGCACTGCCACTAGATAGAGAACATTGCAAAACATTTTTGAATAATCAATGGGTAATACAAACATTAAAATGTAAATCATGAATCAATTGAACACGACAGTAGACCATTAAAATTAATACACTTCAATTTACACATCCTACTGGCTGGGAGACACTGGGTTGCAAGTCAACGTGAATAGAATGTTTCATGTTGTTTTCATTAGTCATCGAATTCAACTGAAGGTGGCACCACAGCTTCTTTTCTGACCAACTGCCTCATGACATTATTAATTACACTAAAGGCATCAGCAGCATTCAAAGCAGCCCAGATTAGACTTACGCTTCATCATGGCCTGGCATTTTTTCCTTCACAGTATCTTCATCTTTAACTTTCACACCTGACAACATAGGTTGAACTCTTATTATTAGATACGAGGGATACTATGTGGCCAGTCTTGTTATAATATAATAGTCAGCCATGCAAACCTGTCGTGTTATAAATATAATAGTGAGTAATGCATACCTTTGTCTTGTTATAATATAACAATGAGTAATGCATACCTTTTTCTTGTTATAATATAACAATGAGTAATGCATACCTTTGTCTCATTATAATATAACTGTGAGTAATGCATATCTTTGCCTTGTTATAAATATAACAGTGAGTAATGCATACCTTTGTCTTGTTATAACATAACAATGAGTAATGCATACCTTTGTCTTGTTATAAATATAACAGTGAGTAATGCATACATTTGTCTTGTTATAATATAACAGTCAATCATGCATACCTTTGTTTTGTTATAATTTAGACAAGCTCAATACACTAGAACCTCATGGATTAAACATAAAAACTTCTTAAATTACATCATTAAATTTTTTCCGCAACCATGTATCACATTCATTACGCCACATCTTAAATGTCAATTGCCATATAGTGTTTGATTTTACTTTATTTATGTTTCTGTTGACGAAGTATGTTATATCCAAAAATTCCAGTTGATCCATTTATTTGTTTTATTTACCTATATATATTCTACATTTCGTGAAATAGTATCCTTGCGAGGATCTGGATCACCTTATTTAGTTTCAGATTTACTTTCTACGTTATTTGTCTTGTTATAATATAACAGTGAATAATGCATACCTTTGCCTTGATAGAATACAACAGTGAGTAACACATATCTTTGCCTTATTATAATATAACAGTGAGTAACGCATACCTTTGTCTTGTTATAATATAACAGTCAGCCATGCATACCTTTGTCCTTCTTTTTCTTCCTGTCCCGTCGCCCTTGCCGAAGATAGGACAGAATCTGGGTTAACTTGTTGATAACAATGTCATTGGATGTTAATGTTGTCGTTGACTGGAAGAAAGCAATTTTGTCATTCCAGTGTTGGTTGAATACTTTGAGATTAATGTATTGTAAACATCAACCATGAAATCCATTAAGATCTATGGTAAACCTTAGTATTCTCATCATAATTCACTGAAGAGGCAACATTTTGTAGCATATATTAACTGACGTAGCATGAAGTATGACAGCTAGAACTTCAGGGGAATCACAGATTGAAAATGAAGTCAAAACAAGCACTAACAGACTGAGTATAGACAAATCACACAGCCAAAATACTTAAAGAACAAGTAAATGGCCAAAGATGCCAGCCAGAAAATGACAGCATTCACACGTAAATCTGTGCTGATAATTTAAACTAATGCTTGCAGCTTCAAGAACTTTGATTTGTTTACCTCTAGACTGGGACAGTCCGCCTTACTCCTGATTAGTGTCGTAGGTACATCTGTCTCCACGTACTCATCTTCCAGGTCAAACACATACGCCATTCGACCCGGCAGGAACAGTTCATTCCTCTCAAATGTCCTCGGTTTGAATAGAGTGCGAAATATGTTTCGCCCTGAAATCAAGAATAATTGAAATTCATGTTCAGTGCTAGAGGAGGTTAGAATGTAGAGCAATTATTGGGAAAAAAGATTTGACATATGATATGTTACTTCAGACGGACGAAATGAGGGAAATGAATAATTAAGCAGAATCTGCAAAAGGAATCTTCAGAATAACCGGAAGTGTCTTATCACCGCTCAAGTCCATATTATAGACAGGAATATAGAGTTTTATATAATTATGCCGTGATCATGTATTTTACACAGTTTGGTACATTTCGGGACACATTTTCTTTAACAAAGCATAGTTTTACACATTTTATTTTTTTTTTAATTAATTTTCTGCAACATACTATGTATGTCTACACACTGCCAAACCAATAACAAATGGAATACAGACTAGCAACAGCAGGTTAACAGTCATTAAATGTTAGTGGTTATTACCACACTCCCTGGTACTATACCACCTCCTCCATCTACAAGTAGTTCTCAAATCACCCTTAATCAGGGCTTGGAATGACCCATGACATAAAAAGCGGAAATTTTTACGGCCCTAAACATGCGCGCACCCAGCCTTGAAAATGGGGGGGGACTCGAATTTTTGTCGATGTGTACCATAACATCAGAAGGACTAAAAAAAGGTACCACCTCCAGAAGCGTGCGTTTGCGTCTTTTTAACTCGTCCGTCCACTCCCACCTCCACACATTTTTGGCTGCAGAGTCGTAGTATTTGACACCGCGATTTACAATCTCACGAGACCCCATTGAAGAAAACCACGCTATCCAAGGTGCCCAGTAACGATGACAATTTACGTTCCTCCGAAACATAAAGAGCAACTTCCGCTTTTTGAGGTGAAAGTAGTCGGCAACGCTGCGGTAATAAAGAAATTCGCCGCATATTTTATATCAAATCCGATTTTTTTTTACGCGGAATTATAATAAAATACGCGGACAGAACATTTAACAAAAGCGGAAATCTTGAGTTTCCGTGGAAAATTCCAAGCCCTGCTTAATCTTAACAGACATTAGAAGAATGAATCAACATCTCACCAAGTTTGGTTGAGAAGTGCATGCCTTCCTCAGGGTTCTTCTCTTCTCTACAATAACATCACATGAATCAGCATTAATACATCTGGCGGTGTTTTACATTACAATCAAATGCCCTGACCAATCATCGCCACAGATGATCACTATTAAATTAGATTCTAAACATCCTATGTCCAGGCAGCACGTCTCTACTCTGGCAGTTTAAATCAAAAAGCACAAGTGGACTGATATGGTTATGAAGTACAACTACGTTGTGACATATCATGCGCATGTGATATTTCATTTTATTTTACAAGACAGTCTGTTTTATGAGCCCGGAACGAAAACGGTGACGCCAACAGACATAGGAACTACACTTAAGTATCCGAGAAAATAGGCATAGGTGTCAATTACTGATACAAATTGCACAAATTATTTTCAGGCAGTGAAGTTGTTCTAATGATTCCATAACTAAATCAATATTGAATAATTGTCAAGCAGCAGGGCGAGACCACATTTCTGTCTTAGGTCTCAAGTCAATTTTCAAAAAACAGACTCCAGAACTTCGCTCTACAGTCAATGACTTGAAAAAAAAACATCACCAGTGATATCTCGTCCCAAACATACAGGCAATTCACTTTACTAAAGACAGTTTACGGGCAGTTACGTAAGATATGTAGTGGAGCCCACTCACTTAGTGTTAGAGACTGCTTCCTCCAACAAACTGTCTTCTTCCAGTTCCTTAGTGCTGATCTCAGCTCTCACCTGTAAAACATTGTTGACTTCTTTAAATAACATTCATATCCACCACTCACAGTTTGGCTCCCAATAACAAAGAAGCACAACAGTTTGAAAGCATACATCATCACTCATTGGAACTGCTAATCCCATGAACAATCATTTTTGATAATGTCCTAGAGACTTGGAGGAAGACTTGTAATGAGGCCAGTAAGCCATTGTAAACAGTTGGAATTTTGCAACATGAACTTAACATGAACTACACTGCTTTCAATTTAAACTCGCATTATTGACACATCCACAATATCATGATCTAGGCTCATGTATACAATGACATCACTTCTGTTAATTCAATTCAATACTTGACATGCCTGTATGTGGTACAAAGTGTGCTAACTCAGCCACCAATACCATCACAGTCTCCAACAGGGACATCAATCCTGTTGGGACTTTGCAACATGAATCTAACATGAGGTGCGCTGCATTCAAATTAAACATCCTGAATAAAGTACTCTAGGCTTCTATACATACCAATATGTCATCATCACTCATGTTTATTAATTTCAAGACTTGACAAATCCACATACTGTACGTAACGTGTTATCAAAGCTACCAATACCCTCATCCTCTCCTACACAGACAGTGGCAGATCTGTTTTTAGGAAGCTGAAGGTTTTAGGATTCGCACAAATCCAAGGCACATAGCACTGAGTGGGGGGAGGTCGGGAGGGGGTTTCCTCCTTCCCGTGTAAGATTTTTTTTTGTTTTTGTAGCTGTTTTCATTTTCCTAGTGACGTTTTTTTAATTTTTATTTTTGATCCTGTCCCTGGGTGGAGGGATTAAACCCCTTAAACTCCCACCCCAAATAAATCCGCCTCTGACGGGACATCACCCCTGTTTATTCATTCCAAGATTTGACACATCCATAGATTGTACAAAGTTTACTAGTACAGCCATCAGTACCCTCACCTTCTCCAACAGGGCATAGTCCAGCCCCTTCACCAAGTGGGTGTGTTCCATGTCTCCACCCAAGTATTTGGACTCTTGAATCAGCTGTTTACGCCGCTCCGCATAGTTCTCACCACTGAAAACAAAAAACAACTTGCAATGTCCCACAATGCAGTGCAGCTAATGCATCTGTCAAAACTGTAAAACCTTTAGAAATGAATGACAAATTCATAAGCCAGTTACCATTCAATTTCAAGTTTATGACCACTCAAAAATCTGTAGAGAAAAGTTTGTGAGAAATGCAAACTACCAGAGTGCGTCAAGCAGGGATTGTAGCACCATGTCACAGCTTGGCGTGCTTCACATTGCACATACATCAATGCATGTCTAAAAATGTATCATTAAACTACACTCTGGCTTTAAGATGAATCACTACTTTTGCTTCTAAACCGCCTTATCACTATTGTTACTTGAGCCTGGTCTGCTGGACTGTATTTACCTAATTCCCATATGCTTAGAGATGTCTCGCTTCCTTCAATGACATCTCCAAGCA
>NMRA01000028.1:669725-751015 GCA_002633005.1 Phoronis australis
TTACAGGGTAGACTGTTTGTGGACATGACTTATGTAGCCTTACAGGGTAGACTGTTTGTGGACATGACTTATGTAGCCTTACAGGGTAGACTGTTTGTGGATAGGACTTATGTAGCCTTACAGGGTAGACTGTTTGTGGATAGGACTTATGTAACCTTACAGGGTAGACTGTTTGTGGACATGACTTATGTAACCTTACCCTGTCTCTGTATTTTGCAGCCAGTTCTTTCTTCTTATCCTCTTCACTTTTCTTCAATCTGGCATAAAACCTACAACACACAACTAATGAAATAAGCACATACAATACATGACACAAATAACATCAAAATAGACTTCTTAAATATATTGCACACAAATCAAAGATTGATTTTAAAAGATGATGCTCTAGGTGACTTCAAAAGACAGTACAAATTCCGCAGCCATAAATTTACCGTTTCTTCTCCCTACGAGCACTGCCCGCATCGTCTGGATCAAACTCTTTGTGACTGTGTTCAACTGTACTGTGAGCCCCACTGTGACCGACACTTGGTTTGGAGGATACACGGGGCGTCATCATCATCTTACGAAAGTCATCATTGGTCAGGGGATGGCTGGAAAGTAAGAAGAAACTAAGTCATGACTGAATATAAACTACTGCAACAACAACAATTATTTTACTAAATCAGCAATGTTATGCGTTCACATGCACACACTTTGAAAGTGTGAGATAATTAAATTTTTTTCCAGGGTCAAGACCATATTACTAATAGAGAACATAAAGAGACCAGTTTGAGCACTCAAGAGTGCATAAAACAAAAACAGATATTTCTACTCTCTTCAAACACATGTTTTGTTGTTGTTGTTGCTACTGTTGTTGTTGTTGTTATTCGCATTAGAAGCTCTCACTGTGCATGATGCCAAAGGGACAATTTGAGGCCTATTTCGTAGCAATAAGTGATCTAAATCAAAAGTTGTTAGTTTTGTGATGGAAAAAAGGTTTAAAGCCGCTTTAATGGTTGTAATGCTGGTATGCTTCAAAGTCAATTTACTGATGCTAAGCTCTTTTGTTGCTGACACTTTCATCAAAATTCCTTGAAAATACTGAGTGTTGTTATGTTGATCAATGTCCCTGAGTTAACAGAAGAACGAAAACCAAAATCAAACCTCCCAGGCAGAAGTACATAAAATCTCCAACGAAACTAGTAATCATGTCAACTCACCTGTCCTCACCAGCAGAACTGTTGAGGTCATGACCCGAGGGGGCCATCGGGTTGGAGTACTGCTCCATTTCACCTGACAACATAACAAAACTGTGTTAAGATATTGTATTTGGACACTTTCACTTGTGACTGTACACAATGCATGCTGGCCAACACAATGTCATATATATTGTCCCTGACTGATTCGATTGGCCAAAGATGTTAGTAATCCTCCATTTAGCCGAAGACTTGAAACCTAGCCATTATGGCTAAAATAAGGCGCAGGATGACCGAATGAGTTGTAAACAGGCCTTTATCCAGGATTTCGAAAATAGGGTGTCCAAAATGGGGTTCCAAATATTTCAGGGCGTCCATGATTCCGACGCGTAACCCCCCACCCCTAGCAATCCTCCCAAACACACAGATTTTGTTTACAAAAAAATGCATAGACCAAGGTTTTTACATCTAAGTTTACAAAACAGCCTTCTCTAGTGAGCATTTTACTAAAAAAACTGGACCAAGACTTTTACAATGCTATCAACCAAGTGTGAGCATAGCAACGTTGTGTATACTTTGTATATACATTGTATATTTCTTCCTGCTTTGAAAAAAGAGCCCCCACTGTGAGCCCTCAGAGGCTTCCTAGTATTCATTACAATGTGTGAGTCCAAACTTGAAAGGCTTCTACTGACAGTGGGCGTCCAAATGATACATTGTGCGACCTTGCCAGGGCGTCCAGATTAGTGCTAGGGCATCAATTTGGACGCCCTGGACGTAAGCTGCATAAAGGCCTGGTTGTAAATGATGAGGTCAATTGATGATGATACTCGCTTTTATTCAGTAAAAGAATGTTTACACCAAGAGCAAGGCTAATATTTAAGAGTATATAATATGCAATAATCTGTGCAAATGCGATCAAAAATCCACATGGACAACCAACAATGCCAGGCAGTGGCATATTCCTTGCCTTGGACAACCCAGCCCGATAAGGCTACAACTGGACCCCTTGACGTTGCCCCAGCCAATACTCAGCTCGGAAACTGTTTAAAGGTTGGTTCACCGACTTGGTCTTGCCCTTGGCTTGGTGGGGGACGTGCCTTTGTCATTAGACGATTACGCATAGGCATCCTTAGCTTCTGATCGTTCGCAATACATTATAAATATACCACAAGGTATGACACTCGGGACTAGGAATTCCACAGTTGCTTCACTTCAGCTATCCATATTAAACACAAAACTCAATAAATTTACACAAAACGGGTTCAAACCACAAGCAATTGTTCTTTCTTCCGATAACATTGATAGTATCCTGCTCCGGCAAGTTCGCAACAAATTCGCGGTCAAAGCATAAAAATTGGCACTAGTCGGATATAATGGACCCTAAGTTATTCCAAATAAATCCACTAAATATAGGTCTAAATGAATGATTTTGGTATCGTTGCATTCCTCAGACAACTGGCTATCCGTACAAATCCTTTTCACGACCCTCAATTACTCTAGTCTACAACTATGCTATTCCGAACTCGGTCCACTTTAGCCACGCGCATCGTTAAATCGGCAGCCATTTCAGGGAACATACTATATCTAGCGCCATCAATCGGCGATTTGCTGCAACACGAGTTGTTCCTTTTTCATCAGTGCCCAAAAATCTTCCCAAAAAGCCGATGCGTATGTGTCCCAAGCGAGTCGGTACGGAATAATCCGATGAGCTACGGATGGACGGCAGTTGCTGGTTCATCACAAAAGGTTACGAAATGGTCTGGCTAAGTGTGGAGTAAATAATGTCCTGACCTTTGGTGACAAATTGGCAATTTCCATAAAAAATGCTATCTGAAGAAAGAACAATTGCTAATAGTGACTAGTCATGGTTTGTTGAACCCGTTTTCTGCAAATGTGTTGAGTTTTGTGTTTGATATGGACGGCTGATGTGAATCACCCGTGGAATTCCTAGTTCTGAGTGTCATACCTTGTAGTAGCCCTAATTGTGTATTGGAGACGATCAGAAGCTGAGGACGCCTGTGGCTGTGAGATTCATTAAGCTGGATTCCAAGTTCACGCACAGCAGCATTACGTAGCTTCATAGCACGTATTGATAAAGTGCTGCCACTAAATCGCGCTTTGTTACTGCCAATTACATTTCTGCATATTCTAGCTACAGATTTATCGTACATTACAAGAAAATACGTACGTTCAGGCATGACTATATCGCTGTGTAGCGCACTTGTATGCGCGTCGCAACTTTCAGTAGTCCTAGTCGGAAGTTAACTGCACCGCGATATCTCGCAACAAACGTGATTTACAACAAAGCAGTGTGATTGGTCAGTTCAGTAAGGACGAAAACACTGGCGGTAGTTTCAAATCACCTCAAGTTTTGTGTATTTTGTAGGCTCTGGGAAAACGACAAATATGTCCTTTTCAAAATCGAAAATCAAGAGGTTCAACGAAGGAGAAAGTGAGTATTTAAGTTGATGTGCAAGAATTTGTTGCAAGCATCACTAGGTCTCCTAGTCACTGACCGGTTTTTGGAAGAATTCTAAACAAAAGATGAAGTTCATATGAAGCTTGGCTAATTTAGACACTAGCCAGAAAAGCTAGTGCATTGCGGTGTTTCGCAAAACCCTGCGTGATTGTGCGTTTTTGCGAGATTTTTAGGTCTATGAAATGCAACTCAAGCGAAAAAGTCTTTAATGACAATTTCATGAGGGATACGTTCATGTGTTCCAGGTAAAAATGAATGCACTGTCCCAGGCATAGCAGTGACAGTGGCCTCGGTGGGTGATACCCATTTTCGACACCTTTTCTCCCATATTTTGCACTTCCATGAAAATTCTGTGGTATTTAATGAAAAGCATTGACCTTCACATATGGTTTTGGTATCATTCAATTCCTCACATTGTTATCATGGATCAAGATAGAAGACAATTCACTTGGTTTACAAAAGTGGGTACCCACAATACAGGCACAATAGACACCCTACAACTCAACGTTTCCAAAAGCATGTCATTAGAAGTCATAGTAATGCTGTGACAAGCAGTAGTTTAAAAAAAGCATATATGTTTTCTCTCTTCATAAATTCCCCCATTCTAGTTGACACTATGAATCAGTCTTAAATATGTTAGCTGTTCAAAGTCCATGAACATAACTTTGTAGCCAACACTGTGAATCTTGTCCCTTTGTGTACAGGTCTCACTCCTGCGCCTGGTTCCTATGATCCAAAGTCTATGGACAAGAGCCACGCTGTTTCATTTATTAAAGATGGAAGATTCAAAGAACCAAAAGGTACGGCTCAATCTGGCTTTTGTTACGATTCTTAATCATAGTAGTCCACTATAAAATATACCCTTTGTTAATTATTCTCATAATTTTATGTACTTGTTTATCATGTAAGTAGTGGTATATAAAAACAACATAACTCTTTGTCATAAATATATTTATTTTTATTTTTATTTTAATGTTGTAGATGTTATACCTGGGCCAGGTACATTCAACATGCCAGCCACGATTACTACCCCAGCCAAGAAACTGGTAAGACTGGTTAGTAGTTCAACCTACCGACACCAGTGTGTGCAATTTTCTAATGTGTTTTGAACACAGTGACCTAGATCAATTAAACTTTCTTGGAAACCATAGACAGTGAGCATATTATTTGACAAACTGTCTGCGAAGGTTTTTGATCTTATCTAGACATGACATCATCGCACACAGTGAAATGCCAGGGCTGATAGTCCATTGTTTAATTTCTAGTTTGGAAATGCCAAAAAGCATGCTACTCCCACCCCTGAGATGACAAGCAAAGTCAAGGAGTTAGAATTGCAGGTAAGTCAACTGCTACTTCATTGAACTTCATAAAAGCTTTAAACCACTTAAACTTTGATGGGCAATCTTAGCTAGTTGCTTATAACCACACTATACTAGGCACTAAGTTCTTCATCTTAGTCTACTAAGAAGTAGCAGTGGATTTACTAGAATGTTATGAGGTTTGATTATATTAATAATAAATGAAAGTTGAACAATAAGTGGTTATAATTACAGTAGAAATTCTCCAGTTTGAGACAGTTAAAAGTTAATTATGTTGTTCAAGGTCAGAGCTGGTCTCAAATTACAGAAATAGGCAGTAGCAGCTTTCCCAAATTCAAGAATAACTTGGAAGACTGCAAAATTAATCACTCTGTAGATTGAAAACACATTGTCCATATGTACGGTATGGTGAATGCCAAAATCGCCCTTGTCCCAAATTCCAGAATCATGAAAATTCAGGGGAGAATTTTTACCGCATGTATAGTCATGCACCACAAATTGGAACTCTTCGCTTTCATTTAAAAAGACTGTGCTTTCACAGAATATGTTACTCCAAACTAACATAAAACCAAATTGAGATGTCTAACCTGCATAAAACACCGTCTTTGAGTTCTACTCCCGACATAGGTCAACGATGGAAAAGAGCCTGTGTAAAGTTGCCTTCCTGACAAGTGGAAGGTTCAAGCCAATCAATGACGTACATATGTGTCACAACGCAATACACACCCTTGAGGTGACCCCAGGATTTGTGCACAAAATCTCACAACAATTGACACCAATATTTCAGATCAAGAAGCTACTTCAAGAACGTGTCAGTCTAGACAAACAGCTGACGACCAGTGAGACTGAAATGAAAAAATTAGAAGGGAGACTGGAGGTAGCTTTGAAGGAGAAGAACAGCCTACAGGCCAGTGTGGCCAAGCAGGAGAAACAGGTGTTGGATTTGGAGAAGAGTAAAGAGATTCTCACTAGCAAGGTAACTATAGGTCGGGGCTTCCGTAGATAGGTTACTGGCCAGCATGGCAAGGCAAGAGAAATATTTGGTGGAGTTAGATGATGGACGTTATCATTCATCCAGGTGAATAACTAGGTGTGAAAAATTATAAATCACAATTTCTGGAACTTAAGTTAGTGTAAAATAATTTCCCAACATTGCGGGGTCTTGCAGTAATTGTCTGTGAACACTGGCTGAAGACGACAAAATTTTTGCGAGAACCAGTCAGTCGTCAATTCCCAGTAGATGGAGACAGGTGCCATGCAACATCAAGACAATTTTTTACTGTAAGTTCCAGAAGCTGTGATTTATATTTTTTGCACCTTTTTGGTGGAGTTGGATATGAGTAAAGATATTCTTAAGACTAAAGGTAATTATAGGTCTTGGTGAAAATAAGCAGACCACAATTACATTAAAAGATGATTTCATAATGTATAGGTGAGTCTGTATTATTTGTAGGTGAATAATTTGGAGAAAGGGAGCAAGCGACAGACAGTCACCCACGAGGAGCTTAGTCACGTGCGTGGTCAGCTGACCATGAAACAGCAGGAGGTGGACAGGCTGCGAGATGAGATGGAGGCTGCAGTCAGAATGATGCAGGCCGATTTGCAGGCATCCAAGGCCAACATATCGGCTTTGCAAGAAAGAAATGCAGCTTTGGGTATGTACTCGTTGTTTCTATGTGTTAGTCTTCAAACTACAAACAGTACAAGACTAAGTAATGGTCAATATTATTCATCTAGGTGTCTCAAGTATGGTAATGTTTCTTCAAATGAGAACACAGTATGGGAGAACAATAAATTTTATTTCAAGTTTTCAAGGAAGAGTAAACGAGAAGACATTTTACTTAATGATCATTCATGGAGTGCAGCTTTCGTCAACAATAACATAATAGAGTTTTCAACATTTTTGGCAATACGGTGAGCATATGAAAAATGATAATTTTAGATATTATTTTTCTTCAAATACATGACTACTTGATGTGAAATGTTTTAAGTCTGGTGACTTTCTTGAATAATTTTCCCACGTTGCTGAGCCAACTGCCGCTCCACTAAATTCAAGCTCCTATCCTCAAAAAAGTTGTGTACCCGCAAACAGCAAACCCGTAGTACCAATCCCCAGACCCCCACCCTAAACTCCATCAGTGCTGAAAATGCTCCGTACTCAATGACCAAACCCCAGTCTTGGGGACCAAATTTTAATCCCTGGACTAGTCCAAGTGAATAACCTTGTTTCTGTGGGCCTAGGCTTGGTCCTCAGATATGGAAATTTTGGTGCCTAATGAAGATTAGGGGCTTGGGTATGAGGATTTATCCTGCAGGTTTTGGGTGTGCTACTCCAAGACTGGGGCTTACAGGATTGTAGCTGGAATTTAAATGCAGCACTGACATTAAATTGTGAGCACCCCCTGAAGTAGATGTGGTTTTTATTGCAGAGCAAAGCAACAGAGACAGTAAGACCCAATATGAGGAGATTGAGCAAGAGATCAGCAAACTACACAGTAAGTCTTCTTAATAATTCTGTCTGGTGGATTTTGAAATGCAGCTGTGACATTTTTGAGTCTCTAAGCTCAGTTTTTCAGCCAATAGCTTATTAAAACACAAAATCAAACTTATTATCAAGTAGTTTTATCTTACTCACTAACATTCATGTTACAAGTAGTCTTACTTTGCCCACTAACACTCTTATTGTTAAGTAGTCTTATCTCCCCACTAACATTCTTATTACAAGCAATCTTGTCTTACCCACTATCATTCTTATTATGAGTAGCCTTATCTTACCCACTAACATTCTCTCTCAGTATTTCATTGGTGCCTTGAATTTGTCATGTTTTAAAAGAAATGCCCACATTTATTCCAGGACCCACTCACTTAATCAGTATGTGCTATAATATGTGGATTGTTGTTTGCTCATTGTGATTCGAATACATGCACCAAGTTTCCATTTTCAGATGTTAATGATCAATTAAGATGTGAAAAACTCCATCTTCAGCAAGAAATGAAGTCAATTGAGTCTGAACTTCAGGGAAAGATTATGGTAAGCATGATCGAATATCTTTTATTTTTACACTAGAAAAGGTGCTTTATTGTTCAGCAACCAAAAGTCTAACTGTATCACTATGAGGTGAGAAATTAATCAAGAAAGTCAGGTGAACTGTGATAACTGCCTATACATTGTGATGACATTTTATTATGCGCCCACATTTATGTGGTCGCATATTGCCATCATCTCTGTCTGGGTGTCTGCAGCTCTATCTCCTAAACCCCTCACAGGATCTTGATGAGATTTAGCAGATGTATTCTTATAAAGCTGATGACAGATGGACATCTCTAACTACTGGTGTGTCCCCTAGTGGCAATTTAAGTTATTTGCGTTTACCTCTGTGTCTTCGGTGGTCCTCAACAGATTTTCATAAAATTTGGCAGTGAGATGATACCATCCTCCCGTTTTCTGATGGATTCAAGGTACTTTGTGCCACCTAGTGGCCACTTTTACAGTTTTCGAGTCTTGTTTTTTGGCATCTGCCCCTCTGTCAACCAAACTATTTTAAGGATGGTTGTGGAAATTTGTATGAATGTTCCTAATGTAAAGAGGAAGTCTAACAATGATTTTTGACGACTTCATCTACTGTGGCGCCGGTTAGTGGCGGTTATGATTTTTGCGCCTATAACCTCCTAGCGGCAATTTCATTTTTTGTTTTTCTCGGTTTCTCAGAAGTTCCTTGACGGATTTTTATTAAATTTGGTAAATAGCTTTGATGACACATACCAGTTTTCGGATGGATTCGACGTATTTTGCGCCATCCAGTGGCCATTTGTATGTTCCAAATAAACACTCCTAGAAGCACACCATTTGCGGTGCATTCATGGGCACATTTCAACGCTCCGTGTTGCTCTTGTTGATTTTGTCTTGATGAGAGGTTAGGTACTTTTTAATTTTATGTGTGCTTTGTTTAACANTAATTCTATCCTCCCGTTTTCGGATGGATTCAAGGTACTTTGTGCCATCTAGTGGCCATTTTTACAGTTTTCGAGTCTTGTTTTTTGGCATCTACCCCTCTGTCAACCAAACCATTTTAAGGATGGTTGTGGAAATTTGCATGTATGTTCCTAATGTGGCGCCTGTTACTGGTGGTTATGATTTTTGTGCCTATAACCTCCTAGTGGCAATTTCATTTTTTGTTTTTCTCGGTTTCTTAGAAGTTCCTTGACGGATTTTTATTAAATTTGGTAAATAGCTTTGATGACACATACCAGTTTTCGGATGGATTTATCGTATTTTGCGCAATCTAGTGGCCATTTGTATGTTCCAAATAAACACTCCTAGAAGCACACCATTTGCGGTGCATTCATGGGCACATTTCAACGCTCCACGTTGCTCTTGTTGATTTTGTCTTGATGAGAGGTCAGGTACTTTTTAATTGTATGTGTGCTTTGTTTAACAAAAATCAAGTAGTATGCAATGAGATGTCAGTGCACAGAATGTAATGAACCTATAAGTTGATTTTTAAATAAAGCTACTCTCACTGTTTCAGGATCTCCAGAGTCACATTGAGAGAGTGACCAGTGAGTCACAGGTGCAGGTAGACAACTTGGAGCGTAGACTGCGGAACAAGCAGGAAGTGGAACGAGCATTTGAACTCATGCAAAAGAATATGGCCGACTCTGACATATGCTCAGATGCCCTGAAGACATACAAGTAAGACTTCAAGCCACTATTGTTTTGTTCAGTTTTCTAAATAGAGAATGACACACATTCTATAGTAGACAAAGACACACATTCTATAGTAGACAAAGACACACATTCTATAGTAGATACAGACACACATTCTATAGTAGACAAAGACACACATTCTATAGTAGACACAGACACCCATTCTATTGTAGACACAGGCACACATTCTATATTAGACAAATTTTGGATGGTGAAAGCAGAGAGTAAAATACCGTTGCTGTTTTGCATTATTTTATTGGGAGCTTTCATTTCCTCATGGCTGATTTACAAATTATAAACTACAGTGGTGCTCCTAATTGATGAAATAGTGATAGGTCTTGCAGGAATCCATGTCTTTTTATGGAACTGTGGTACGATGTGCCGTGATCAGCAGTCGCATTTGATGAGAAGCATTCGATACTGTTAGCCAGTTTCATTGTGTGAAATTTAGACAAATTAAGGTGATCTAAGGTTGTGTGTTGCACTAGTTAACTTTACACACGATTAGTTAGTTTGACTTTGAGCTGATGTTACCTTTACTTGCTCCTGTTGCAGAGATTCTTTGGTTGCCCAGGTGACTGAGTTGGAGGGAACCGTCCGTGAGATGCAACTACAGAAATTTGACGATGATGACTTGATTAGGTATTATTAAATTCACCACAGCACATATGAATATATACGTATAGTATGATTACTACTGGAAACAGAAAATTAAATTTTTGTAAGAAAATAATGAAAGATAGGTATTAGAATTTAATTAACATATGTCGAGATCGGATAAAGTTAAGCAATATCAAAACAGGTAAAACACTTAAAAATCTGGTAACTAAAACATTTATTGTTAAAAAACACTAGCTTTCGAGACTTAATGGGTGCAGCTCTTCATCAAGTGTAAAGACAAGTGGTGCGAAAGGTTTACTTATGCCATCCTGTTCAGAACTATAAAGGGAGGGATGAGCGAAAATGAAAAATAAAGAGTAAGTGGGAACGGCTAAAGGTAGTGGCTCATGGGGCACTTGTTGATATTAAGACCATCATTCTTAGTGGTGTTAATAAAGCAAACCATTGAAATTTCTTTAGCTGTCCTGTGGGAGTTGTATAGTTTGCCCATACGTACACAGGCCATGAGGTTATCGCTTCTGTGCACGTCTGACATGAAATGTTCTGCCAACGAAAGTGAGGAATCATCACGGATAGTTTTATGGTGTCCACTGAGATACATGTGAAGACGACAGTCAGTCTCACCTTTGCACAGTCATAATTACAGAGTCTGCAATGAATGACGTATGTAATACCTCTCGTCTCTCCCCTTTATAGTTCACTTGGCTTCATACCTGATGAAGAGTCGCACCGATTAAGGCTCGAAAGCTAGTGTTTTTTGAAGTGTTTTATCTATTTATATATTGTAGAATTTACTCGTCGATTATTCTGAAGCCAGCCACCGGGGCCAACTGACTCGGCGCAAACTGACAGATTCCATGCCAAAACAGACCTGTAATAGTCATGTCCTAATGGCATAATTCATGACCAAGCACCGTTTTGGCATTTTAAGAGAAATTTGCAGTTTATTGTCATTGAATCTGTGTATCTGTCACAGGTCTCTGAAGGGGGAGATGTTTGCCATCAGTGACCAGTGTAAACAGCTGGAAGAGAGGCTGTCCGACATGACACTAGACAACAGTCGACTGACGATCAGCATCAGCGAGTTGCAGGACAGTGAAGCCATACTGAACACCAACATACGCAGTCTGACCGAGAAATACCACGCAATGGAGAATAATCTGAGTGAGTGGCAATGTAAACAGAATGCTTTCTTCACATCTGAAAGTCTACATCATTCACTGTTTGCACTATTCAGTATCCTCTTTTGTGGTAATAGGTAGATATGACGTGTCCGCATTTTAATGACCAGGCATCAAACTGGTTCTCATAATGTGGGCATGTTATGTGCAACTATTGCCACTTTTACTTCATTCCTCTGTCAACAGCCAGTCAATCTCAAAGAATTGACCCAAATACACTAATAAACAGTTTTTCTTTTATTGAGAAAATTGACTACAAGCACGTTATGCAGGTGTCCACCTACTAATTACTAATGGGCACCTGGGCATGTAACAATATTTTAGTCATAGTTTGTACATAATGCAGTCGTCCCTCAACTAATTACTAACCATGTAACAAGGTGTTAAACATAGTTACTAAGTACATCATGCAGACCTGACCTCTGTTGTGTTATTACAGTGTCAGCAGAGCAGGAGCGTGATCAGCTTGAGCTGAGACTTCACTCTGAGATGCGTGCTCGCAAACTGAGTATCAATGAACTGCAGGGTGAATGTGCGGACTACCGCAGTACGAACCGTGAACTGAGGGCACAAGTCAGCTTTGAGAAGGTGGGTACCTCTGATGTGGAAACCACTGTTGAAGAACGCCAATTAATAAAATGAAAAAAGGAAAGAGCATGTTTGGTTCTGGTCTGCACCTAACTCTTTTTGAAGCCTGTGCCTCACAGCTGACACCAGGTGGCGCTGAGTAAAAGAGAAGGATCCCAACCTATTTCAGCTGGCATCAGATTACTTTATCTAAGTTTTTTGAAAATATGGATTTTAAACTAAAAAAATGTCATCACCACATCAGTTTTCACAAAGATACAACCAATTCTGCTGTTTGCTTTGTCCTAAGGTGAACTGTGCTAACTCCTACCAACTGGTTCATTTGAGTTATTTTATAAATCATCTCACTTTATTGATAAGCTGACTCCTTAGATAACAAACTGTAATCTGCTGGAACTGTATGAACCTCATGACTATTATCAATGTAAATCACGGTTTTAAATAATCAACTGGTTTGATTTATCCTTTTTAGTCTTAAACAGTTTGTGGGCTTGTAACTTGTTTGGACTACAGTGAAAAAATTCTACTTTTGGATAAGCAAATCATATATAGTTAAGTAGGAATTTTGTTACACTTGTATCTGTATTCTATTTCCTCACAATTTGTTAATTGTTTCTAGGAAGAGAAAGAGGCCGTTGTGTTGAAACTTCAGGAATCTGAGGAGAAATATTTGGTCTTGTCCAAGTCTCTGAAAGAGTACAGTGAAGAAGTGGAGACACTGAAGGCCTCTTTAGCACAAAGTCACACAGATCTGGTGAAGCTGAATAATGTTGGCTCACAGCTGGAGGTTGAATATGAGTCTGTGCAGAAGCAGTTGGCAGAGCGTAGTGGTGAGCTGGAGGAGGCTGACAGAGAAACAGAGAAGATGGCAAAGGAACTGGCTGGGGTGAAGGAAGAAGTGACGCAGTTGACTGTAACCAAGGCAACACTTGAGGAAGACTTGATCAGAAAAGATGAAGAGATGGGGAGACTGAAATTGGAGATTGAGGAAAAGAAAAAAACTCAGTCTGTGAAGGAAGAACAGGTTGAGGTGTTGGAGAAGCAGCTTGCCAAAAAGAGCGATGAATTGCTGAAAGTCTCTGAAGAACTGAGTGTTAGTAAGTCATCCTGTGATGATCTTGTAGCTGAGAAGGAGACTCTTCAGGCTTCTGTTGACAGTTTGAGTGAGAAGTGCGCACGTACAGCTGAATCTCTTGAAGCAGCTGCAGCAAAAACATCCGATGTGGAGTCAAAGTTAAAGGTGACTGAAGACGAAAAGTTAAGATTGGAGGGAGTGGTAAAGAAGTTGAGGCACATCTCAGATGAACTGCAAGGCAACTTTGATGAAAGTCTTCGCAAGTTGGAGGAGTCGGACAAGGAGCGCGAGCATCTGAGCGAGAGGCTAGACAAGATGAGGAAAGAGAAGAAGGAGGTGGAGAAGAGGCTGGCTGAGGCAGAGGATGACGTGGAGGAGATCGCTGATGACCATGATGATGCAGCGGTGCGGCTGAGGGAGAGTGAAGCACTGAGGAAGGAGTATGTCAACAAGATAGGACAACTGGCCACTGAGAACAAGGAACTGAAAGGTAGGTCTCTCTGTCATGAAAGTTGCTTAGTTTATGCTCATGTGTTTGTGGAGCATGAGTCTTCCATAAGGTAAGCAACCAAATGTTTCCACTCTAGTGCTTGAACTTTGGATTATGAGAATCCTTTCAAAACATACCAATTGTAAAGTAACTTGAACATGCCTTGTGATGATCTTTGCATATATTAGTGATTCGTAACTCCAACACCAAGATTGTACCAGTCCAAGTGCAATGTCAGTGTTTCACTGTATTGCAGTTGCTGCTCAAAAACTGCAGAGTGAGGTGGATGACCTAGCCAGTGACCATGACACAGTAAGCCTGAAGTTGGCTGAAGCTAGGACTGAACAGGAGGAACTGAGGACAAAGCTGGCCATGTCAGTGGATGAAGTGAAGCGTACACGGGGACTGTTGGAGGAGAAGACTGAAGCAGTGAGCAGGCTGAAGGAAGAGGTGTCTGGGGCAGAGGAGAGGAAGGTAGTGTCTGAGAGGTGAGTGGTTGATGTATAGGGACAAGGGTGACTAATAGTGAGGATTATTTGGCTGAGGTCCTTTAGACGTAAGTGTGGATTTTACCTCAACCTGACTTTTGGTAAATTTATTTCTTCCGCAATGCAATGTTGTTCATATGACATTCAAAGTCACCATAGTTTGAGCTGTTTTGCTGATCCTTTTAGCTGTACTCAGTTATTGCACAGGACTGGTCCTGAATCGCAAGATCTACTTTGCACATAAGAACGGACACTCTACATCTAATACTGTATGCTTACTACAAGACACATTGCCAAACAGGTTCTAGGATTAGCCAACACTATTTCCAGTATTCACACTCACTTAATTATTTGTTCACCTGATAATAATTTGACACAAAGCTGACTACACATTCTCTGTCACTGCTTTCAGAGCATGTCATGAGCTAGAAGCCAAGCTGTGTGCTCTTGAGAAGGTATTGGACAACAACAAGTCTGACATGATGGAGCAGTCACGTAAGCACCAAGACCACCTCCACCAGCTGTCTGTCAAGCATGATGCTACCATGATGCAACTACAGGAGGAGTTGAGAGAGGCTACTGAGGCCAGGGATGTAGCCAATCAGAGACTTGCTGAGGCTGAGAGGGCAGAGTCTGAAGTGAAGGCCCAATTGGCTGAGATGGAGAGGGAGGAAGAGAAACTGAGGTCAAAGGTTAAACACCAAGAGGTTGAGGTTCAGAGACTGAGGAGTGAAAGAGAAGAAGGAGATAAGATAAAGGCTGGTGCAGATAGGTAATGATTCAGTTAGTCAGTGATACTGTATTGTAATTTTGTTAGGTGTCTGTACAGTTGTTTATGATCTATGGTATTCCATCGAAAACCGCAGCAACAAAAAGGAATTAATGCCTAGGTCGACTGCATTCTTAAATTAAGGCGGGTGAAGTGTTCATGTGTGACAACTGTGGCTCACCCTTCTGACCAAAAATTAAA
Source organism: Phoronis australis (assembly GCA_002633005.1). Lineage (NCBI taxonomy): Eukaryota > Metazoa > Phoronida > Phoronidae > Phoronis > Phoronis australis. The sequence continues at coordinate 684,823 of NMRA01000028.1, forward strand.
TCACAAAATATTCTGTATAGGAACAAAGTGAGAATGTCCCGAGATAGCTCAGTAATGACATTTTGTTGATGAGAGCTGATAGATTTATAATGAAGGCTCAACAATGCAGTTAGTGTACTAGATGAATACAACACAGCAGTTGTCAAGGTACATCTTACATAAAAATATGTTCTGACATACATCATTTCTTTAAGAAAAACCACTGCCTTGATGTAAGATTATATTTCTCACTTTTTCATTGTGTTCAACAGCAAAATACAGAGTCTGTCAGAAAAGCTGCGTGCACTAGAAGGTGTGCTATCTAAGGGTCGTCAGGATATGATGGAGCAGTCTACCAAACACCAGGAGGCCATGCAGCAGGTCTTACTGTCTCATGCTAGAGAACTACAGCGAATGAATGAAGAGGGGGCAGGCACGGATGAACTGGTGCAGGAGATTGACATGTAGGTGCTGGGGTCAGGGGTGACTGTGTGCTTGCACTCACTCACTTTTGAAGAGCATGCGATTGTGTTGATGCTAACTGGTTTGTGATACTTAAGTAGCAAATAGGCATTTAACTTAACGACGCCATTTTCATAAAGCCTTCTTTGGTTTTCATATAATCAGAGGGTTTGTTTTCAAGTAAACATCCTAACCTGATGAAGACAAATGACATATGGTGTATTCAGGTTCTTTGCTGTTTATTTTCAGGTGGAAGCAGAAATTTGAAGATCTTCAGAAAAAGGTTGAGCCTTTTATGGTGGGTCTTTAGTTACTCAAAGAATTTTGCTTATGTCTCGTCTTTGCCTATGTCCACTTTGACTCTCTTGAAAAGAAAGAAGCGCTGTTAGTAAAAGTTCTTTTGTTCATATCAAACCAGAACGAGAGATTTTATCTGAGTAAAGTGCCCAAACAAGAACTCGACATACTTAAAATGGGAAAGCAGTCATATTTGATGTTGCCTTTACCAAAAATACAGATCTCTGTTTATATTTGAAAGATGTTTTAGTTAAGTTAATATATGTATTTAGCCATGCAAAATAGAAAGTGACAAATGTCCTATCAAAAGTCCGATTTCTTGGTTGTGCCTTCACATATCTATTTAGTAAACACGAATAACCGACACTGACTGCATTCTATAGTGAGTCGTACTTTGTGTTTTTAATACTCAATTTCAGTGAATACAGAGTCAAACGCGGGTCTTTTGTTGGTTGGTTTGTGTCACTTTCTATTGACGCATTGATACTTAATTAGTGAATACATGCTAGGGCACATACAGCAGTAGGCTAATTTACATGGAAATTGTCTTTCCAGACCATCAAGGTCTCTGTATTTTGCAAACGGTAGCATCACTTGAAACTTTGTTAAGCAAAGATCCGTCTATTGCGTATCTGACTAGCGTGCGGCGCATGTGTCTGTATGTTACAATATTTGAATCAGTCGTTTTCAGGGCTCATAATGGGCAACCTATACTTGCTGGGCCATTAGGCCCCGATGGGCGTGTGTGCCAAACTGCTCTAACATCCGAAACTTAGGCACATATGCCGGTACGCGAGCCTCTTGGTACAAAATGTCGTGAAAAAAAGGTGTTATTTCGGATATAGTCTCATGGGCATCTGTGCGGAAGTGTGCTTTACATGCAAAATTAGGTGCGGCAACACGGTAATACAAAACCATTTATCAAATTTCTTGAAATGAGGCAAATGTAAAAAATTGCCATTAGGAAGCACAGTGGTAATCAAAACAGGAGCGCCTGTATGCAAATCAATGTAACTGCCCATGCGGGAGACAGTACTTAGTCTTACATGCGAAACGTAGGTGCATACGCTAATATGCGAACCACTTGAGCAAAAAGGCTGCGAAAAATGCATTGTTTCAGATTTAAACCCATGGGCCTTAAGGCATAGCAATACATTACATAAACAGCATTTAATTATGTTTACATCCATTGTGTATCACAGGAACAACTGGATGCCTATGAGGCTGAGAAGCAGCTACTGCTTGGTCAGACAATGGATGCCACTCATGAGATGGAGAAACTAGGGAAGGAGTATGCCAAGTTGCTGGGACATCAGAATCAGAAACAGAAGATAAAGCATGTGATAAAGATGAGGGAGGAAAACTATTCACTGAAGCAGGTGTGTGGAGGGGCGTACTGGGGCTGGTCGGGGGCGGGGAGGGCACTCATGTGCATCTGGGTCACATGGAAATATCAAAAGTAGTTTCTGTGCATGGAAAGCTCATGGAACCAAAAAAGTAAAAACCCATGGGATGTTTCATGAGATTGAAACAAACTCGTTCTGCAAGCCATGTTGCAAATTCATGCTTCCAGTTTTACTTGACAGTGGCATTCATTAACGAAAATTTGCACTTTTTTAGTTTTTGGTGGGACAAATAGTGGGTCAAAAATGAAAATTCACAGGAAATGAAAGCACAGTGTGATTGGGAAACCACATTACTAATCTGGGCGTGGGTACTAATCTTTGACTTGGAAATCTGCTCTACTTTTGTGAAAACAAGATAAATGTCTATTATTCTCTGCTCAAGTACATTATGGTTTACTTAAGTGAGTGTCTAATCCTAGTTTGAACTCGTTGACCCGAGCATTGAAGCTCAAGTCTGAACTCAAAATGTTGAATTTTTTGTTGAGTTTTACTCAAATCTAGGGACTTTTAAGTGAAAACTAGGCACTCTTCTGTGTAAACCATTACACTCTTAATTTGAGTTTATAACTAAGTAGAACCGAAAATATCTAAGCCAATTTTTTGTTAGGAGATTAGAGCCTGAACACAGTTATGTGATTCTTGGAATAGATTCATGTTTGATCGTGATCCTAACATAGAAGAGAGGTTGCTTGTCTTGTAATGAACATAACAGTATAGCTATCTACCTGTAAAGTTGTCCTGTGGACTTAATTAACATTTTGATATAGCTATACAGAGTACATGAAGAAAACAAACTCTTCATAAAAGCACGTTATTTCTGAGTGTTTTATTTAATAAAAATGTTACAAACTTCATAAAATATAATTATTGTGCTTGCAGTACATTGTTTCCAAATACTGTTTAATAGGCAACAGAGCAAGGTTGTTTGAAGAATTTCCCATGAGATACCTTTGTTACTAGACACCATAAACATTGCTCAACAATGTTATACAACAATGCAAGGTTCTGCAGATAACTATCATTTAACCAAATCCACTTGTTTATCATAAAATGAGAGAAGATTGGTCTTGCTGTTGTAGTGAGAAAATCCACGTTTACAAAGATTTACCTAAAAAGATTTAAAAATTCCTAGCAATAGATGAATTGTCTTTAACAAACGGAGTTGTACATTTCAGGAAGTGTTCAAACTACGTGATGAAACAACCAAACTGAAGCGAAAGGTGCTCAAACTGGAGAACAGTCAGGAGAGTCGTCCTCGGTTTGACCCCAGCAAGGCATTCCAACACGCTAAAGAAAATATGCCTACACCTCTCAAAGAAGGTGAGTTCCTGATGCCTGGGTTGTAAAGACTGTCTTGAATAGTAACACATGTAAATTTGGTTCCGACAGTATGTTAAGAGCACCATTCAGGGCCCTCTAGTGCCATAAATTGTCAAATGTAATGACGTGTTAGGCATATTGGTTTGCTTTTGTCTACGTCACCGTGAAAATCGCGTTTTCATTCAACCAGTCGCAAATAACACCCGCACACAATGTTGTTCTATTCAGAAATCTATTCAATATAACTGCTAGCTACCTTTTGTTTTTTCGTGCTGGGTTCTTGCGGTGACAGAACATGGCACGAAAAGGCAACATCAATCAGCTATCATTTAAAAGTGAAATGAAGCTTAATGGTCGATAAATTCAAGATACTTTCTTCCATTTTAAGTTAACTTATGTTCAGTTTGAAAAGTGGGACGCCCAGGTCCATAACCAGTTTACATGGCATTGTGCATCCTGTTATGTATTTAAATGCTCCTTTCATAGCACGGCCTGCTTGTTCCTTTTGGTCAATACTTTTTCATGTTGTCTTAATTTCAGTCAAGTTGTCTTAAGTTCAAAATGTGGCTTGGACTAAGTGTTATGTTCTGGTTTATTGTAGGCAATCGCCAGCGTTCGAGACTGCATTAAGACGGTTTGTTTGACGTAGTTGACTGCCAAGTGATGGTGTGTGACTTAGGACAGTCGTCATGTGTCTGCTCTCTCAATTTGTAAATATTATCTAAAAAGTCGATATATATTTTTTTGCCATTGAGGTAAACAACTATAATGAGCACGTTAATTCAGAAATATTATGGCAGAAATCTCTCAACACCTTTAATGTACGCATGCTTCATGGGATCTTAAATAGCAGTCTACTCTCCTTGTTCATTAAATCAATTTTCCAAACACTGTCTCTGGCACGTGATGAAAATTACATGAGTGAATATTGCTCAGAGATGGGCTTTATTATTCACAGCTTGCTGATTTCTGTGTTGAATTGAAAATATTGCTAATCAGAAAATATAATCAGAGAGTTACTGAGTGTCCAAAAGTAGATAGATTATGGTAAAAATTCTCCAATTTGAGCAATCTCTGGACTACGGAAACGGAATGTCCTACAAAAATTCAATTTTCTTGATTCTGGAATTTGGGACAATAGCGATTTTAACACTCACCATATTTCTCAAATTTCGGACAATGTGTTTTCAATCTACAGCTTGGTTAATTTGGCCGTCTCTCTGGTGATTCTTGAATTTGGGACGACCAATGTTGTCTACTAGAATTTGGTACAAGCTCCAACCTTGAGCAAAATTATTGCTTTTCACTGTGCGAAGTTGGAGAATTTTAAAAGTTAGTTGATAGACCTCATGCTTAGTGCCATACATAGCCATGTTGTATTTACAGATTTTGTCACCTTTGTTGCTGTGAGGTTAAGGTAGGTTAACATTGCCTGTCATATACCCACTTGTACATTGTCCTATTTAAAGTGGTGGCTGACACATGTATAGGCCTGTAAGACTGTACAGAGGTCATTTTCAAGGAGTTTGTTTTTACACTGGTGAGGCCATGCCTTCAGACTTAAAACTGAAAAACAACTGAAATAGCCTAAAAGCTTAGAAATGATGGACCTAACAGATACATGTACATGTAGAATGTTCTTGTTTCCCTGATTTCGCCACCTGTAGGTGTAATCTTTCAATACAAACATATATTCACTGTGCTAGTTCATGTAAAACAGAAAAAGTGATTGTGAGTAGAATTTCACACTGTCTATTGATATGACGCATTCAAATATGATTTATAACTTATTAAGAAAAGTGGTTAAAGGCTATATTGTACATTGCAGGAAGTGAACAGTTTGTTGTAGCTTACAAACTTTCATGACATGAAGGGTTTATTTTTCTGTTCAATGCACTTCAGAATTATTTGTACATAACCTCTTTGAAATGTGCTAGAAATGACACCTTTGGATGTGCATGTATCTGGTTAAGCATGTACATTTCTGTGAATTACCTCATGTTGTAAACATTTTTTATGTCGTCTGTTTTGCATGATTGTTTTATGTGTTTGAGCAAATGTGAAAATTATGAAAGAAATTTGTATTACAGGGGGTTGATGTAGTTGTGTATACAGTATTTTGTAATTGTATATTTTGTGAATAAACCTTTAAAAAATTATTCATCATTGTGTTGATTATGAACTATTAGCGTCTGTGTGGTCCAGCTACCAGTATAACAAGAATAAAGTTATGATGCACCCTGTCTGGAACTATTGCATCCACTGTCTGGAACTATTGCATCCACTGTCTGGAACTATTGCATCCACTATCTGGAACTATTGCATCCACTGGCTGAAACTATTGCATCTACTGGCTGGAACTATTCCATCCACTGGCTGGAACTATTGCATCTACTGGCTGGAACTATTGTAGCCATCAAGGCGAAGTTAAACATCTTTAATTAATGAGATTTGTATCAAATAGTAATTGAACTACTCCTAATTGTTATTTGTGCTTTCTATGACGCTCTCAATCCGCCAGTCGGACTCCGCCTATAATGATGAGAATTGTTTGACTTCAAATAATTTCAGTCTGCCCTTGCGAAGTGTAACCGATTTCGCTCATTGAAATGATTACAAGAGATAAATACTCAGTCTAATAACTCACGATTATTGTGACCAAGCAGAATAATTCCATGAACTACTTGCGAAAATAGGGATGATACAAAGGAGCACTACAAAGTTAAAACACCAAAGGACGATGAACTAAAATATACGTCAGACCGAGATGGCTAATATCACAGTCGGCCTACTGCAGCAACTAGTAAGTAAACTTGGAAAATCGTCTTTTAGCCGAGACAAGGAGAGTCAACTCAAAACAAGAAAAAACGAACTTTAGCTGTAGTAGTCTCCAAACGTCAGTTCGATTCGGTAAAAATTGAATGCTGTCAGTTCACTGAGATGCACTACCAAAGGAAGATAATTAGATTAAACAAATAATTTGTGAATGTTTGTAATGAGTGGAATGTGCGAACAGACATCCGCCATTTCGTAGACTGAAAAGTCATTAGGAAACCGGGCCGTTCAATGGTACCTTGTCGCTGATCCTGGGAGTAATTAATATAGTCTTAGAGTTGAACAAAGCTTCTCTACATCAACCGGTGTCATAGTCCTGCCCTTCGTATATCACGGGAGTTGTACCGTTGTTTACACTATTGTATTCATTTAGCGTTGTAGATAATTGGTGTTTTCGTCGTCAGTGACATCGGACAAAAGACTGAGCCTGACGATTAACAAAAGAAAGATTGATATCAGCGCTCTGAAAACAGGTATGGTCTGAAATACGGACTAAACTGAAGTTATTAATAGTTGATATGTCAAACAGACAACGCAAACGAAAGACGCCCGTCTATTACAATAACTAACAAAAACAGTATTTAGAATTAAAATCGATAATTGGAATGCAGTCTGTTTATCTTGAAATTTTGACTTCAACGTTACGCAGTGAAAGAGACTGCAAAAGCGTGATCTCACATATTGTAGGCGCTCCATAGACAACGCATGTTTGTAAACCTCGGGAATTAGCTCAAATAGGACCATTTGTGACAACCCGTTGTTTTGAACAATGAGCACGACGCTGGTGGGGTGCCATTCTTCCGTGTAAGTATACGGTAACCCTAGGGTGCATTACGTAAGTCAATGTCACAGGAAGTGCAAACTGGGCACGAGGAACCAAGGGACCACCATCAGTTTGAACATGCCTCTGTGTGCTCGGTTACAGAATTCCAAGTTTTTGGTCGCCGTGATCATATTCTTCGCATGGATATTTGACAAAATGATCTTGACTTCACTAGGTAGTGTATTTTCTATTTTACGTATCTCTAACTAACAGGTAGTAATTATAATAACTTCTTCGGATTGAGCTAAGCTTTCAAGTTGAAATTAACCTCGTGTGATGGACAGGCTTTCGTTCAAGGGCTGAAATAGATTCGACAAGCTAAGAGATCACAATTAACTGAATACTTTATTGCTGTCGATACGAAACTATATGAACAACGGCTAATTTTGTACGTCGCTGTCTCTCAACGAATTTACAGATTTTGGCGCTGGGTGTCCAGTCATGCGCGCACCCGGGGGGGGGCTCTGGGGGCTCGAATGAGCCCCCCTCCAATTGGCGAAGTGGGCAAAAAAGTCCGCCCCGAGAGACAAAAAGTCCGAGAAAATGGGACAAAAGTCCACTAAATAAGCGCAAAGTCGCAATTCATAGAGATGCTCCCGTTTTTTTTTTCGTTTTTTTTTAGTCCGCCCGCTCTTTTGTTAGCAAATGGTCCACAACGTCGGGAATTCGAGCCCCCCCCCCATATCGAAGGCTGGGTGCGCGCATGTCCAGTTGAAACGTTTTGATCTCCCTCAGTTTTGAGATAAATTTTCCACAGTCTTCGCTTATGTGCATGGCCATGAAAAACGCAATCCTGCGTTTATGGTGTGCCACTGATGACAATACTCGGTGGAAGCAAGTTCAAGATTAAAGTTTAACTATAATTCGTATACTTTCAGCTCCTTTCCTACCAGCCTTACTGAGTGATCTGGAAGGCAGTAATTCTTCTGTACAAAATCATCTGTCTTCCATTGGGTTTGCTCTGAATGGGACTAACGTCACGGCGGGACCTACCACCTTCCAACATCAAGCTCAGCACGTGGGCATCATCTTGGCCTCTCAACCGGCCACAGAGGTAGTGTTCGCCATCGTCTGCGCCTCACTGGTACATAGATTTGGTTACCGCGCTCCACTTATACTGGGATCAACCTTGAACTTGGCAGGAACTCTGAGTGAGTGGCAACTGTTCAATTTGGAAATGAATGAGGAACACTTTGGTTCTCCTTGTCTATCGAGTCAGTGACAAAAATGCAACTAACTGTTTATAAGAATCGCCCTTTCATCCTCATGTTGCATTGACTTCCAACACAGATACTAGTTCCCTCAATGCTCTTGATACGCGTGGGTGTGAAAGTGAAGGTAGATCACTTGTCAGAAAAAAACATCAGGGCACCATTTTGTCTAGGGTCGTAAGTCTGATTTTAGCTAAGACAGTCGTCAGTGTCTTAAGTTTATATTGGCGAAAAATTCATTGACGTGGTTTATGAAGGTAGCGCTCAACTCGAATGTAAATTTAGGCCACGTTTACACCTGTAGCAATTGAAGCCTGCACAAACGCTTACCACAGTGTGAGCTGATAGCAGACTTCAAGTTGGACGACCTTAGTTAAAACGGATGTCTGGGGTGTATCAATTATTTTCGTTTATAACTAAACTGCTCAGAAAGAAAAGCCTTTTTAATTGGTCAATTAAATAATCATTAATTAATGTGGCTAGGAACCCGCCATCCGTCACAAAAAAAAAACATATTTTTATCTCGACCACTTGCAGATACGAAATGTTTCCTCAAATTAATCAAAAAAGTGTGACAAGAGGTTCAGAAAGAACTGGCAGTTCGCTGTTGCTGAAGACCAAGCTAGACTAATTGACTCATTGTCACCATGTCACGGCGTGTCATTATATAGTTGTGATGTGCATGGCCTCAAGAAACAACAAACTGTCAGTTCTTGGTTCTCATGTCAGGAACAAGTTGAGACCAATTTCTTTGGGGTAAGTAGTCTATTTGTAAGTTTTTTTATGATCGACATATGTCCCGAATAATAGATAAATGATACTCGCGTAGCAAGCTCGTTACCAGAGATGAAAAGGAGACGGAGGTAGGCGATATAAGGTCATTTATTATGGCTAGTACAGTTACAATATAATGAACACAGGTAAATAACGTATAATTGGTAATCTCTGGTAAGATGGGCAATAAAAAAGCGCCACAAGAGCTGTTGTAAGACAGCTCATGCCTTGTAAGTTTTTACAACGGAACGCGTTAATTGCCGCTTTTAGTGAACGAACTGGCGAAAATTAAATTTGATACCACTGGTAAGATTCCATATTATGCGTCCACATATTTATATGGACATATTATGCCCCGCCCTGTCCGGTGGTCCGTCTGGCGTTCGTACGACGTCCACTGCTGTATCTCCAAAACCTTGGATTGATGTGGAATTTCGCAGACAAGATAATTTCGTGGATGGGACGGCATGAGCGAATTTTTGGACGCATCCGAATATCGGTGTGCCCCCTACTTGCAATGTTAGATTTTTCCATTGCCTCTGTATATTCGCAGTTCCTTAACGAATTTTTAAGAATTAGGCTAATAGGTATCTATTAGTGAAATGACTTCATCTTCCCGTTTTCTGCACCAGTGGCTATATTTACTGTTTTCGAATCTTTTTTTGCGTCCACCCCTCTAGCAACCAAACCTGTCCACTCTAAGGATGACGGTGAAAATTGGCGTATATTTTTACATTTCATGTCTCTATTAAATTCACTAAGTTTGTTTTATAATGCCGTCATCTCTGTCTGGGCGTCCGGCGTCTGCGGCTGTTTCTCCTAACCCCCTTGCAGGATCGTAATGAAATTTGGCAGATGTGTTTCTATGGGGTTGACGACAGAGGACGATAAGTTTCGGATGGACTCGAGTACCACTGTGCGTCCTAGTGGCAATTTTTTTTTTTCAGTTTGCCTCTCCATCTTCGGAGTTCCGTGGTGGATTTTCAGTCATGAAATTTAGCAAATAAGTTTTTAATACAGAGGTAATGATGCCATTTTATTTTCGGACGAATTCGGCGGATTTTATTCCAGACGTGCTGTGCACCCACTAGAGACTATTTAAAGTTTTCTAGCATTGCTCTATTCAGTGGAATGTTTGAAATATTAATCATCCCTTGTATCTGCAATGTATGCAATGTATACGGTGGGCGCATATCAACGCCCCGCGTTGCTCTTGTTTGTGTTATCCATCGCAACATGAAGACGTGTATAGTATAACGGTAATTAATTATGCGGTTTATCGTCTGTATTTCCAGTTTTGGCGTATTCCCCTTCATTTCTCGTCATCCTGTTGGGTCAGTTTGTGCGTTCTGCTGGTTCCAGCCTATCTATCACAACAGGTACGTCCAATGGCACCAAATGAGTTGGAGTAGGGTTATTATGGAAATTTGTTACAACAGATGCGCCAGCAATAAATAGTATTTAAACCTTGGCCGAGGATACCTTGTGTATAGTTTAAATTGTAAGGGAGGCAAGTTTTTCCTGAATATTGGTCAAAATTGCTCTAACATAATGAATTATGGTATCTGGAACAGGCCTTATAAAAGATCTTGAGCCTGGTCTCAACTAAGACGGTCGTAGGGACGTTCAATGCCAGGGCGACGTTGCGGAGAGCTACTATTAATATAAACGTGATCGAACTTCACATTCAAGTCGAAAGTATACCTTCATAAACTATGTTCTTGAATCGTTTGCCAATAAAGCCGAGGATACGACCGTCTTAACTACAACTGGACTTACGATCCTTGATAAAACGGGCTCCTGCATTGGTACTATTTTTAAGTATGGCCTGGGCCTAAGGGTTTCCAGTGCAAATTTCACATCTTTCTAAAGATGTTGTGAATTAGCAGTTTTCACCACTGAATTATTTGAGGTGGACATGTTTCAGGTATGTCGCTTCTGGTTCAGCTCTACAGCGAAGACAACAAACGGATTGCCATCAGCTCGCTAATTCTGATCGGTGAAACTCTGGGAACATTAAGTGAGTGTATTTAGAAACGGTTTTACGTCTTTATATGCTGACTGTCTCCAATAGACATGTGCTATTTGCACTTCTATAGTAAATCTCGGTGAACGTTCGTCTTGACGTACATGTACGTAGCAGGTTGTCGTGTGGCTAGAATGTCAAGCTATATGGTTTGCCTTATGGGAAACAACCACATGTAAAGTACCAGTGACCTGTCTATTCATTTTTTAATCCTGTTTTTACAATGTTACATTTACATCTGTGTATTACTTGGTTGCGAAAAATTTCCGTATCCTTGTTACAGTTGGTAACGGGCTAAGCGCGACTGTATACCAGTTCCTGGGCCAAAAAGGTCTCTTCCTTGGTCTGTCCACTGTATGCCTAGGCGATTTAGGTAAGCAATGCATCTCTACTTTATCGGAAAACGCAAGTAAGAAAGCTTGTTTTTACAGTGTCGGTTGATGGTTATGGTTAAGCAATAACTAAATGTAATTTCAAATTGACGGGATCTACGAGTGATTAACAATTAAGTCTCAAATGGTTTTGTTGTATTTCAGCACTGCGCTTTATTCCAACGTACAAGTGTAAGGCAATGCCAAGCGAATTAAATAACAATTCTTGTTGTAAAACGGTGAGTATAGGATTCCGTTAATTGTAGGTTCGTAATTCATGTATTGTACATGAAAGTATGAAATACTTTATGATCGGCATGTGTGCCAATATTTTTCATAGCCAAAGTTTTATTTTTACCAAATTGCTATATGGCATAATATGAGTACGACTGATTGAAAGATATAAGTAAAATATGACATTTGATGACTACATCATGTAAAACTTGTTTTCATTTGAGTTTTGACCGAAGTTCATACGTTGAGTGCCATCAAATATGATAGCTAGATTGTTAGTGCACCGCCAGAAATTTTAATGCTAAACTTTTATAAATTCATTTTAATTTAAATATTGAGTTCAAATTATTTGGGACTAAGTTGTGACAAAATGGATTTGCCTCTTTATTTGACTCAAATGAAGCGAAATGTGTGAAATCAATTATGTTCCAGGAAAAAAGAAACCAAGAACTGAACATATGGAAATTTGTGAAGGACCCATATATCTTACTCTTAATTGGTTTGTACAATAATTTTCTTTAACATTCTATTACATGAGACAATAAGGCAAGCATTTTCTATAAGCAGTAAACGTCGAGTGTTGGAGCGTTTGGACTATTTCACTTTAAAATGTCATATCTGTCATTTGAATATTGACCACAATGGCAACAAATGTCTATTTTAAGTAAAATCATTTAATTTCCAGGCATAAACATCACGATACGCGTAGACGTGGGTTCTGACGGCGCTATTCTTCCCGCTTGGTTATTGGATAAATTTTCAGTTTCTTGTTGGAAAATAGGTACGACTTCCAATTCCTTTTTTTCAACAACATGACGCATATAGTCTTCTGAGGAACCATTTGCAATTATTTATTAATAACATAAAGACAAAATCAACGTAGAATTCAAGTTAGATGCAAATTGTAAGATCTTGGAAATGTGACCTCTAGATCCAAATAATTTGCATAAAGAACAACTTTCTTCATATTTCGAGGAGGGTACCCAAAACTGCATGGTAACGTTGAGAGAATGTATACCATTGGTGACCACCGATGAGAAGTGACGTAGGTAGACTCCCATCCCCATATGTTTCGCATCTCTACAGTCTTGCGAATGCCGTTGTTTGTTTCAGGAGTGTTGCTGGCAATACCCGCCATGTTTCAAATGTCGGAAAGAGTGATCCTGTCTGCGATTTCGCTGCGATGCCGGGTCAGATATTGGACATGTTGTCTCCTAGGCGCCATGTTAACAGCCACAGGTTTATTGATAGTAGGTATACCACGGTCGCGCAAATTAGGCATGTGCGATTAACTTGTTTCGCCAACAGAAAATGTTTGCCGACATGAGCGTATTTAGGCACAGGGGATTAAGTGCAACTTGACCAATATCTAGATTTTGGCACATGTGTCTATGCAAAACGTTGCTCCAAACCGTATTGTTTAAAAGTACCTTAAAAGATACTAAACCCTGTTTTGATGATTTCAGCCAATCCTCGTGCTGTCACCTGCTAATGCATCATTGGCGTCAATATTGAAAGGTAAAACGAGGAATCAACTAAAAACTCATACCCTCTCTCTCACAAATTGGACATTAGGGTCCTTGGTGGGTGGTCTTTTCCCACAGTTGCCCTGTAATTCGCTAAAAGCGCAGGTCACGCTTATCCGTTTCGCAGACTTTGAAAGGTTTGAGGGTTGTGGAGGGTTACTGAGCATTATTTTGGTTCAGAGAATTTGATGGTTAAGTCGATTTTAATATCTGTTTATAGGCTCAAATTGGGTTTAGTATTCCTTTAAGTCTGCTTTCAGTCAAAACCCCAGCTTGATTTAGACTACCTACCGTTATGCAACTGGTACCAACGTGTTTTTACATTCGACTAAAGGTGATTTCTAAAGTTGCAAAAACTCGCAATTCGTTAATTTCTAAGACCAGGCACAGGTTAAGTAATTTTGTCACTGCAGGTCATTTTGTACGCCAAGCGTAGACTATTAAGGAACATGTTCAGGCCAGTTATGAATCGGTAAGTGGTCTATATCAAATGATACAATATACCAAAGACTCGTGTTTTGTAGTTGCTTTTACATTCCATTTTATGCAACAAAATTGAAATGAAAAAACATTTTCTGAAGTAAACCACTATTGAATAATAAATGCAAAGCGGAAGTAAGTAGTTCCCGTGGACGCACCAGATAGGTAAGCTTGCACTTTCAGTATCCTTATTGTCGGGTCTTCTGGATTATCCTACTACCTCAGTCGTTGGTGCGAATCGGGTCCGCCCTGACCACTAGCACCGTTAGCCCCATGTTGGCATACATCGTCGACCTGCGGCACGGCTCCAGCGCCTCCAACTACACATCAGTTTACTCACTCTTCGTAGTCTCGTACAACTTCGGAATGATGTCGGGTAAGCAACCATTGGATTAGGCCACTTCCACTGCCTCAGTTTAGATTTCGAAAAGTTTCAACTTTTACTGAAGTTTACAAACTGGGTTAAAATGCATCATTTTGGTATAAAAGGATATAATGGCTGCGTGGTTCAAACAACACCCAAGAATAGCAATTGTCTTAAGTTATTTAAACAAGATTTTCCTTTTGTTTTTAAAGGTCTTTATAGATACACGCTCTACTGAAATGGTCGCAGGCAGATCACGAGACAGTTGATATAAAATGTGACCTAGGCTCATGGCAGTCAGGAAAGCACAAAAAGTCAATCTTTTAACACTCAATTATATTGTTTTGCTTCCCAGATACTATGATTTGAAGTAGTAGAAATATTATTGAGGATCACTGTTCTTATGAAAAAATGTCCCAGGGTTCGGCTTCTATACATTGCAGTTCTTTCAAGAGCACTGGTCGGTTCAATGGCGCTCTGACTATTTTCTTACATATTCCTGGAAAAATGGGTCCAAAATAAAGTGAGAATATTATGTTCAGAGAAACCTTAAAAGTAAAACAATATTCGTGTAAAATGAACGAGTTCTATTTTTCTTGCAGGTCAAATACTGGGAGGTAATATCTTACGCGCAGTTGGGTTTAAATGGTAGGTACACTAGGGTTGTTACACAATGTCTTAACTTACTAAGACATTAACACAAAAGGTGGCGTTGAAGTCAGGTTTTGTTTGAGCTTTAATTTGGGTGAAAATGGCTGACAGTAGCCAGTGTTAGCAATGGATAATGGACAAATAACATTTGAAGTGAGGTTAGCTTAGGCCCCTAATTTTTGTGGTATGAAGATACCCTGTAGTAAACTCTATCCATTTGTTTTAGTCTTCACCAACTGTAGTAGGCTCTATTGACCATTCTTTTATCCAGGTTCATGGGTTTACAAACTCTGTTGCAGGCTCTGTTGGTCATTCTCTATTGTATCCACGTTCATGGGCCTACTATCTCTGTTCTACCTCAGAATGGACTACAGGAAAGGCTACATCAATCTTCCCAATGACAGCTAAAGGGCACTTAACTTGCCTTTGTATGTTAATTTATTGCAGTGTCAGGTTACCTGAAAAACACTGATAACAGACTTATGAAGACTGCTCACAAGTCTGCGAACTCGGTTCTCCGATTCACAATAAACGACTTATGCACCCAAAAAGTATGGCTGACAGACTTATATCCACTGGATGAGAGTCCGTGCTTTTCGGTGCGAGACCACGTTTTGTGAGTGGAGGCACGCGTTAGCGAGTTCGTGAGCTGTGTTGATGAATTATGGTCATAAGTGCCAACAGAAGAATCAAAAATATTAGCAAGATGACGAGGGTCTTATCCTCCATGATTTGTCTGGTTTTGGTGAAAAACCTTTCAATACGCAAAACTCAAGGGAGTTGTGTGACTGTTAACAATTTCAGTCATCTGTAATCAGATGTATTCTATGTATATTATTCAACCCAATAAATGAAATTTGTAAATTAGCTAATTTAATGGAAGAACTATAAAGCAATAAAAGTATACTTAAAAAAAATATTTTATTCCAATCAACATTTTGAGATGCAATGAACACAACAAGTTCATTGGTATTTCTTCTTTCCCAAACACAATGAATCAGATTGCTTCCGAGTGAACACCATAACCTATGATACCTCCCTCATACTTGTACACATTACAGCTCCAGTGAACTGCCATCAACGCAACACTTGTACATAAGTCAACATCCACAATTCTTGTTGGTATCTTCCCATAATTCAGCACACACCATCCATGATTCAGCAGTAACAATCCAGCAGTCAGTGGTCTACATCGTCTGCATCATCAAACTGTCCAGTTTCCATTGGTTCATCATTTCCATTCACTGCAAGATGCAAACACGAATCATTACTGAAATTCACTGCTTATGTGACAGTACATAAAGCAATATTTCTTTTCGTCAATGAATTTCCTTCTTTTTCTCAAACCAAGTGTACCTTCCAATATTTAATCCCTTATCTATATTATTAACTGTTGCACAACATGGAGGAAAGTATTGGTACAACTTATTACAATTGGTACAAGTGAGCTTCATTCATACACTTATAGTGAACTTATATAACTTATTATGTTATCCTGACAGCTTTAAAACACTTGCCATCTCACATAAAGCTCAATCTTAGAGGCCAATAAGCTTGCTCTTGGAGCACAGACAATGGGCTCAATTGAATGTGCTCTTGGAGCACATTCAATAGACCCCATTGTCTTGGCCCAGGTCATCTATCCAAAGACGGTGGGCTAAGTGTACTAATTCCCAGCTATTTTTCCATTAAGTGCAAAAAATTAACTAAAGCTTCGCTACAAAATAGGAGGATTTGTCATATCTGGTTTACACTAAATGAAATATCATCTTAAAGGAGTGCATAAAATATGCTGACGCAGAACAACTATTATGCAGCTGTTCAAACTGATCAACAAGTCAAGTAGTACCCATTAACAAGCTCCTGAAAATTAAACCCAGCACTAATATCTTTCAGACTAGTTGGAAACAATTCTTTATTCACTATCACAGTTATTAAGGCAGTATAAACAACAGTAGTACAAGTTATACACTGTAAAATAACAATGTGCTAATAGTGCCCAGATTTTGAGAACCAGTTTTCTGCACTGAATAACGGGCATCAAACTGGTTCTCAAACAGTGGGCATACTATATACATCTATTGCCAACAACAGCACAAGAATATCATGTCACGACTGTTGAGCAATGTTGCCACAATTAAACTTGCACAAACCCACCTGCAGGTGCGTTCTGCAGACTCTAGAAATTTGCCAAAATCACATGTTAAATTACACTAATGAATGGTGAGCATTTCACTGAAATGCTTGGGAGCTTATTAGCGTAACCTCACAAAATGGTGGCGACTGAGAGGTGATAGGTTGGTGAGGTTGGAATGCTGAATTATGGGATAGAATACAGTTTCCATTCCATGAACAAACATTTCTTGCCAAAAGAACATCATGAGTGTCTTGGGTCAATGGAACATAACCATGGTAGTTGCCTCCAGAGTACATAGATATGGTAGGTGCCCCAGGGTAAAACATCTCCCCACTCACCACTGTCTCCCGCTGCCCCAGCCCGGGGCTGTGTGGTACCATCATCAAAGATAGTCTCAAGGTGTTCAAGAGTAGCAACCCCCTGTGGAGTCAAAGCGTCACCCTCACCCTCGTCACCACAGTAGTCTGTAAAACAAAAGTACCTGTTGAGCACCAAGGAACAGAAACAGAATGCCATGTCCAGTTTGTTGGCCTGGAACTTATCATAATGGATGATTCGATGCTAAGTAGCTAGGGCTATCAATGAGCAAGTCCTTCTGATATCTGAAAAGATTTAGAATTTGTTCACCTGAATGGGTGTCGTGATGGGATAACAGTCTCATTAAGTGAATGCATTTATGAAGGCAGCACTATTGGTTCAGCACTGTCAATAACCCACATGCAGAAACATAGTGTGCATGTCAGGAGGTAGCTGAAGTGTTGCATGCTGGGATTGACCCGAGTAACCTGCCTTGCATTCAATAAGGAAAGCTCTTCAAATTGTTAGACATCGCTAATGAACAACTCATTTTCCATCTGTGAGAAACACTCGCCGAAAAGGAAAGCCCTTTCTGCGAGCGCGCCGTTAAATATCACTATCTCATGAAGCGTTTTCCTTTATTGAACGCAAAGCAAGTGTCGGCACTGGTGTGCAAGAACTCGGTAGGCTTACAAACAAAAATAAATGAAAAAAATTTGACAGTAGTAGACATGGCAGGGGCTGTCATATACAAGGTGCTTGAAGCGTGCTCAAACGTTGGATGCATTGTAGAAATGCAAGCACATAGGGCGTCAAACTTGAACTTGTTGCAAGGTAAATACTTGTACACTACAATTTTTCGACCCCTTTTCACCTTTTTTGTACCTTCATATAAATTTTGTAGATATGCTGCTGAAGCTTTTAACATATTTTTGTAATACAATGCTAAGTGGTTACTTGGGTCTATCCCAAGGTGCGCCATGGCACCAAAGGGCGTGGCTTTCAAAATGTAGGAGGTGCATATCGCCTATTTGTAAATTTCAAGACCTCCATTGATACTGGTTGGCAAAATATATACACACAGAATCCTAAACGTTTCCTCAGTTTCATAGGAAATTGACACCAAATTGTAACTAAAGTAAACTTTCTAAAAAATATTCCCGTAGAGCCAATTATAAATCAAAACATTTGTGTATTGACTTTTTGGATTCAAATTGTGCAACAGCTATTGCATCGACATACCTGAGCATATGGATGTCATACCTATGTGTATAAATTATTTGGATTGACTTTTGGTGTCTAAACTGATATTTTCGACTGTATGCCACGTGGACGTGTATGTAAAAACAACAGATTTAGATTAATATGTTGGAAGTATGTACATACTTCTGTCTCCCATCACATCTCCACGAACATGAAGAACACAGAGGGACTGCTTGCAAGTACATGACTTTCATCACCAACAAGAATTTGCAATCCTTCAACTTATTTAGTCTCCAATGTTTACTGAACATCTCTCACTGCTAAGCTTTGCAAAACATACTATAAATCTAGCTCTAATGTACAGTGTGTGGGTCAAGATTACTAGATTGTCCTGATGATGATGATGAAGTTGAAAAATCTCGTTTTTTATTTATTACTGTAAATCTATTCGCATGTCATTGAGAAGTCATCATTCCTATTACTCTGACCAATGTCACTAAGAACCAAAACTAGCCAATGCGTCAACAAGAGAAGAATTTACAACAATACTTGAGGTGACACCTTGATTGAGGTGACAGCGCCCCCCAACAGCATGTCTTACCATCTGAGTCATCACTCTGGTCCTCATCTGGATGTAATACTTGACAATCCGACATGGCACTGAACATTTGATCTACTGTAAACAAGAATAACGGGCATCTCAATTAACACTGTCATCTTGAAGCATCAATACAATTAACAAATGAGATGTTTGTTCCTGTGCCTGGGCTCCTGAGTCAAAAATGAACTGCTTGGCTATAATCCTTGACTCAAGTCCTTCCTGTCCGTGTCTCCGATATTCAAATGAAGAATTTTCCAAATTCAGTAAAGTTTAGACTCCACAGCTTAACAGTAATTCATCTCCTATTTATCACACAATATGGCCGACAAGTGAAATTTCATGCTAAATTGCTCCACAAAAATAAAGATTAAGTTCACTTTAGTACATAAAAAGCTTGGGTTGTAGTGTGCAGATGTCATAAAACAACATTTGATGAAACTCCTATTGTTTGCAAAAATGTAATCAGCCTTTAAAAAAGGAAAAATGTCCATTTTGGCAATTATTTTTTAGTGAAATAAGTAGAGAATTACCAGGGTTTACACGATTACTCATGGATGGTGAGGTCTTGAAGTAAGCAAAAAAGATTAAATGTTACCAGTACTCAAAACAAATAGGCAATTTGGCTAAAAATATCCTGTCAGAAGTCACTGCTTGCTATGGAGACTTGGGGGATTTGAACAATAAGTAAGCTCGTCAATGATAGGCCAAGTGTCTCTGTGACTCTTGAACAATAAGTAAGCTCGTCAAAGATAGGCCAAGTGTCTCTGTGACTCTTGAACAATAAGTAAGCTCGTCAAAGATAGGCCAAGTGTCTCTGTGACTATTGAACAATAAATAAGCTCGTCAATGATAGGCCAAGTGTCTCTGTGACTCTTGTCTAGAGTTGCAGTATGGCTCACACTTACACATGGCCTTATTTTCTGGTACAAACTTCACATCTGTTGAAGTTTCGTCTCCAGAATCTTCGTTGTCTGATGAAGTTCCGTTTTCTCGCGGCTCTGTAAAATGAAAGCATTTGCAATAAATTTGAGATGCAAAAGAACAATAATTGCCTTTTCTATGCCTAAAAAGCTTAAAGTTAGTAATTGAGTGATCTAACATTAACTTGAAACAAATAACAACAGCCAAACAGGGAAAGCAATCATAGTGCTTATCAATGTGTATATTGAAACTTGTGGTCTGTAACAATCAGGGCAGGGATATACTTAGACACTCGCCCAGTTGCCAATACAAGTAAAAGTGGTGCTGGGCGAGTAGAAATTGTCTTTCCGGTTGCCCAGGTGGCAAGCGAATTTTCGGAGCGCAAAAGCACTCTATCGTTTGGCATATGAACATGAATGAAAATTCTCCCCCTTGTGCTGTTTTTATCATGAAAACAAAGGTTCAGTTTGGTCAGCGTGTCGATGCTCCGGCAGTACCAAACATCAGCGCAGTGCGCTCCTACCAATTCAGTTGATGTCACTCCTTACTCAATTTGTCTTGACATGAGATCACAGCGGTTGGTTGTGCACAAACAAATTTGTGGACTAGTCTGAAACGAAGAAAAAGGGGGGAAAGGTCGAAGACCTGTCCATGTGCTCACAGCAAGTGAAATTGGGAATCTAAAAAACAGGGGCTGGGTGGTTAAAATCAAAATTTTTGAAAAGTGTTGAGTTGTTGCTTACTGCACGAAGGACCGAGTTTACCCTCACGCAGCTACACTAACATCGCGGATTGAAGTAACGGACTTCCGAAGGCCTGTAGTGCACGATACAGTGGCGTCGTGATTCCAACGTGATTGGGTTTTTACGTACCTCGGTGGCTGTTCGTCATTTCTTAGAACTAACTAGGTATTCCTACAGGTAGGCGTGCATTCAGTAGGGCAAGCAAAATTCCGCTAGTTCGCGGTGTATTTCTAAGGGAAGCACCTGATTTTGTAAAGACTTGCTTCTGGCTGGACACCTAGGCAATCAAACACATGCTAATGATTGACAGGTCTTCTTACTGAATACTTTGAACTTATAGTTAGGCAACCAAACACATGCTAATGATTGACAGATTTTCTAACTGAATACCTTGAACTTAGTTTGAACACTTGTAACATTTTATATACATTGTATATTTCTTTTTTATAGTTCAAAGTCAAAACCGCACTTGTTCAAAGCACGTGCTCAACAATGAGACAATATTACTATTATGCACAGGGGTGCTCGATCTGCTGCCAAAATAATGAAGCAAACACACATCATGTAAAAAGTCACCAGGGAAATCAAAAGTTCAAAGAATAAGTTTTAGACCACGTGGATGAGGACAGAATGTTTGACTTGCGCTTAAGGACAAGTTATGATTTCTTGCGCTGTTGCTTTTGGTTGGGTGCTTCCATTTTGGTGTCAGAGCGAGGAAGAAAGCAGTTTTTAATGAAACTACTTTTGTGCCAGATTTTATCTGGTCAGTCTTTTACCCACATCGGCGCCGTAGCTGTAGCCTATATCACTACATTGCATGTAGCTTTGCGCTAAGGCAACGTCTTGCGTTGCTGGGAATTCATCGACATCAAAGGTTTCTTAGTAGGAATTCATTTCCTAAAAATGATACAAGCCCTAATAGATGGTGACATCAACGCACAAAACGATGATTTTTATTGACATTGGCAGCAAGTGACGCAAACGGCTGAGCACCTGAACTTCGAGCAGGGCAAGTAGATTTTCTGGCTCACTCGCCCAGCTGGCGAGCGCGGTTTTGAAACCTAGGTATATCCCTGCAGAGTGCTGCTTATCAATGTACATATTTAAACTTGTGGTCTTTAGGTACTTGAGAACACTATACAACTGAACTCAACATTAGAAATAGTCTTTCAATTGAAAACACAATAAAAATTCTCCAATTTGGGACAGTGAAAAATTACTTAATTTGACGAAGGTCCCAGGCTGTCTTAAATTCAAGAGTCTCCAGAAAGACAACAAAATTACCCACACTGAAGATTGAAAACACATTTTCCCAAATTCCAGAATCAAGAAAATTCAATTTTTGCAAGAGTTTCTGTGTCCCAAATTCTAGAGATGACCCAAACTGAAGAATTTTTACCGTACACTGCAGGCACCAAATGGACTGAAAGTTACACTAGGTAATAGCATCACAGACGCACTACAAAGATATCAATTACCTGCTAGGTCGCCCTCAACCATTAGATATAAACATTCATGTGGGAATAAGCTGACATCTCTGGAGACTGCATGAAGACAGATGGCAGGGTATTCTAATGAGAAACCGTCACCTCCGTCACTGGTCCATGAAACACGACTGCAACAAGCAAAAGTTGGTCATAGAAAAAGGCAACTAATGCTCCAGGGTAATTACTCATTTTGAGTCCTGCCATTTGATATGTCTAGAAAGGAATTCACTGGTTATGATACATCTGACTATTTAAACAACATGTCAGTCACATAAGCCTTCTTCTGTTCATTGACAAACTTTTCAACCATCTCACTGATTACATTAAACAGTGCCACCATCTCCACTTGCTGCAGAAGTGATGGTGGCCATCCCATTGGCCCTCAAAATGCCATAAGCTTTTCAGTGAATTAGGTTTCACACTATCAAAGTCATGTCGCTATAAGTACCTTTTACGCATAGAGGGACACCTTAGGAAGTCATCAATGTCTTTAACTCTTCCTTGCTCAAACAAATACTCTCGCAATCCAGCAGTCCTTTGTTCAGTTGCCCCTAATAGTCAACTGGACATTTTTACATTGCTCACGCAAGGCGATATGACATCGAAAGGTACATGACTTAGACAGTTTAATCAGTGTGAGACGTAATTTACCGAAAAGTTTCTGGCGTATGGAAGGCCTGTGGGAGCACCACAGTCTCTACTGCGGCCAGTCGAGACAAGTGTCACTGTCTATGATTATATGTGACTTCACATCCTTGACAGTGTCATGTGACTTCATATCGTTGACAGTGTCATTGTATATGATTACCGGTATATGTGACTTCACATCCTTGACAGTCAAATAAGCTGATTTTTGCAAATCACCCGAAAAAAAATTATAGCGGATGCCTTACTTTTACAATATAGAGGTTCATGACTTGAAGTGCTATCCGTGTCTTTTCCCAACCCACCCAGTTGATAAAAATACCAGTACACGGACCAAACTTTCTAATTTTCATATTATGCACAGGTCTTTTTCATAATTTACTGTAACAAAAGACGCTTGCCTTAAGAAAATAAAACAAATTAATGATCAACATTCCAAGGTCATATAGCAAAAACACTGGCAAGTTTTCAACTTCGGTTGTCTGACTGAGACTTACTTATTAAATTATGATACCACACCAACACTATTTTCTAATGCACCTAAGGGGTGTCAGTGAATAAAACAGACCACAGCTACATCAAACTCAATCAAGTGTTCGACTTGAGTCACTTTCCCATTAGAGGAGAAATTTTGCTTTTACGTAAGTTTCGGTAAGTGAAAAGGGTTAAGTGTGGTAATTTTAATTAAAATCTATGAGTGAAACTTCACTGCAGATAGCTTCAGTACTCACCGAAACTTCGGCATAGTGGGACCACTCAAAGAGAAACTTTGTCGAAGTTATTGGTAGAGAACTAATCATTTTCATAAACACTAATAAATGGCAGGAGAACAATTAGCCACGAAGCCACTACTCAATATTTGTTTGAGAGTTTGAATGAATTGCGTCGTCTGGTGTCTTCTTCGACATCGCTGTAGGAAAGCTTTACCTTTAGAAAGCAACACGTCATTCGCAGTATTGTTTCCGTTTCATGGGCATTCTATTGAAATGACGTTAAAAATTTGGGTAGGGGTTCCCTCTATCCCTGGGTTACAGCGGCGGTACGCTGGCCACATGGACATTTGGGTAGGAGTTCCCTCTATCCTTGGGTTACAGCGGCAGTACGCCGGCCACATGGACATTTGGGTAGGGGTTCCATCTATCCCTGGGTTACAGCGGCGGTACGCCGGCCGCATGGACATTTCATTGATGTTGACCTAGAAAAATTGGGCAGGGGTTCCTTCCTATCCCCGGGTTATGGCGGGGTTACGGCAGGGGCGTGCCAGCCACATAGGCATAATGTGAGCAAGACATTTAGGTCTTAAAACATTAACATAATTTGTGGCTTGCAAAAATAAAGCTAAATCGTACAGTGCAGTGAATATAAAACTCATTCAGTAACAAAATTGACATTTATTTTACATTGATATTTTTCGGCTGCCGCCAAAAAGCAAATGCAATAAATTCTCCGAGACTAACCTACTCAGGAGATAAAAATGAACCGAGTTGAGGTGTCTCAGACATGCAGTATGAGCTCCAGTTTAAATTTATTATTTTCATATTGCACGAATCTCTCCCGTCTTAATTACTAAAATACAGCAATTTTTCAGCGCATCATTTGTCGTATCAATATGCATGAGTTGTTTGAGACTTGACAGACAGGTTTTCCTTTCAAGGTGGAGATCAAGTTTGCGATTTGTTTTAAATCAAAATATGTCATATGTCATTCCTCGTCAGCTTTCTAAATGTCGCGAGTGTTCTTGAGAGATTGTGACGCGTTTGCCGCTGAAATAGTCTTCTATTCGTCGTTTTGACATTGCCACATGCAGATGACAAGCGGCAGTACCTACACAAAATCTTGCCATGAAGCGAGAAATCGCTATTATCAAAAGCACTGACCCCCCCCCCCCCNCGGTAAAAGAGTGATTTCAGAGGGAGTGAAGAAAATGAAATGGAAACAGTTTCAGGAACAATGAAGTTACACGCTCTGTTCCCAGTAGGAACCAACCTTTTCACTTATGCTTGAGCCGAGAGCCATGCGCACAATAGAAAGCTAAAATCATCAAGAAAAGAAAGTCAAAAGAAAATGATCAGAGCGAGGAAAGAGAATTAGAGTGAAAATAATGAAAACGAATGTAGAAGTAGAAGAACAATGATCAGGTGACACAATTGACGTCCCAGTGATTGACAGTTTTGCTCTAGTCGAGCACGATGACGCCGTTTATCCTGGCAAAATTGCAGGAAATGGCAAAGGTATTGTGGAAGTTTCATTTATGGAAGAAGTGATCGGCAAAAACGATTATTCTGGTGGCCAGAAAAACCAGCCATAGCAAGTTGTCAACTGTAACCAGTTGTTCGTAAAATCGAAGAGCTCACAGCCTGTAGCAGAAGTAGATGTCAGTTCAGACTGTGCGACAAGGATTACTGTTATCTTGACTCTGACTCTGACGTAGAGTACTGCAAGTTAGAAATACAACTACATTTGTGTTCGCTATAAGCCTATTATCGTTTATGTTTACGTTTTAACTATGTTTTATACTTTGCGCCTTTTAGTGCCAAGTACGTTAATAAGCAAGTTAATAGTTAATAAGACGATAGTTAATCAAATTTAAGTAATATATTGCAATATTCTGACAAACAAGTTACTGTAATATTAGCTGTAATTGTTAAAATCATTAATAGTACATGTCAACATTGAAAAACGAACATGGTCAGGTACATTAAACGGTTGCTAATAATGCTTAAGTAACTGATGTTAACTTGTTAAATAACACGTGTGCATAGTCATGAACAGGCTAGATGTTCTTTTGTTAAAAACATATCTTTCTAACATTGTAATAATGTCAGGTACGTTAAAAATAACAAACGTTTCCCAGATATACGATGGTCAGGTAATGAATTGAACATTTTTGTTTTTGTATTTATGAATGCTTAAAGTTCTTTACCAACAACGAATTTTGTCACTTGAATTGCCTTAGTACTAAAAAATCAAATCGCGCCAAGGAGCTTGGAACATTTTCTCCGAGTCTATATCTATACACCATAAATGACTAGAATTCATATGATTAGGAGCTATTGCAATGTGGTGTGCGACATTTCTTGGAAGGCAGTTAGTTGCGAAATTAGTTATGAGATGGAAATTTAAACATAAATGGCAATTTTTGTTAAATAAATGTACCTGACATCACAAAGAAGATGCGACTCTCAAGTATCATTGACTGTCACAGTACTCATTTTGAAATGGAGCCGCTGTTATTTTAAGTTGTGTCTGATGTTGAGGATGAAATAAGTTAAGTAAAACACTGAAACTTTAAAACTTTTTGCACCTTTCTTAATCTGAAAATGTCCTGTTTGTTAATGTTATCCGAGAATCACCGATGAGGTATTTTTGACGAGGTGAAAACCACTTATTCCAGGGTTTCCCCTGTGTGTAAACTTCTGGGCGGCCCGCCACGCTCCTTTTTGGCCCCGTCACTCGTAAATCATACTCAAATTGACATCCACACACCTAATCGTGACAAAAAACTTCACTGCCATTCAAAAATCGTTAGTAAAAATGATCGCTAGTAAAAATGAGTGCTAGTAAAATGATCGCTAGTAAAATGAATCGCAAGTAAAAATGATCGCCAGTAAAAATGATCGCTAGTAATAATGAATAAGTACAAGTCACACGGCACCTTTCACCGTTTGTGGATCGAAAGGGAAAAATAATAATTTTACAATGGGATATTGAATTGTGCCCCCGTTTAACACAATCATTCAATCACCAATCCCTTTAAGTTTTCGTACCTCGTTTCTGCCTGGTTATCCCGACAATGCATATAAAATTAATACAGCCGGGGACCAGACAACGACCTCGATACGAATTTTCTGAACTGGGAAAGCGCCAGGGCTCGCTAATGAAGTAAGAAACAGTAAGATTTCTGCTTCATTCATTTTATCGTGTCTGAGCATACAAAAGACATTGTGAATTATACTGCAGGGCGTGACATCCAACTGTTAAATCAACCATAGCCCTGCGCCAAAATGACGATATTGAATGTTAACCAGTCTCAGATTCGTCTGCATGGACTGGATTATACATCATCTGCTACGCTGGCCTATGCCAATCCCGGTCACTGATTTATCATGAGCGGTGCACCATAGGGGGCTGGGGGGAGCTATAGCCCCCCTTTTTCAGTGATACGCTGCATGTGGTCTATAGGCGATGCACCACAAGGGGGCTGAGGGGACTTTAGCCCCCCACTTTTTTCAGTGCTGTGCCGCCCATGTTTATGTTTGGCAAGACGATACAACGTAAGTTTCGCAACTCGAATTAGTTTATTACATATACAAAGTTCACACATATTTTGTTCTATGTTTGTCACTTCGTGGATAATTGAAATTAACACTGTTTTTTGTACTGAAGTGCGACAGAAATCACACTATGCCGTACACTCCATTGTCAATTTGTCTTACGAAGTGCTCTTTAGGCTTTACCCAGATACTTCCACTACATGATGCTCGGGTTAAGGTCTTGTCTATGATGAGCAAACTGCATCCAATTGCATCTAATTTCCCCCCCCCCCAACTCCATGCTCACATGTGGCGCCGGGTTCCACATCCGCGTCGAGCATTCATCACCATGCTCCTTTCGAAACCCAGACAATAGGGGGATCCCACTTCTCAAATTCGCGTGCGGCAACGGGCTTTGCACCCTGTTTTGGCCATTCACCACCACGCTCCTTTGAAAACCCAGGGGAAACACTGTATTCGTTAATCGGGCTGCCGACTGTTTACAATACATGGGATGAGATTAGTACTGATGGGGAGTGCTGGGTAATTGTTTACAATATGACGACAATGACTTACACATATGATTTTTGTATCGTTCAATTCCACGCGCCGTCATCTTTCCAAAAATACATGAATTGATCCCCTACCGCGTTTCCTTCATATTTTATCGTCGAATTTCAGTTAGCACTATTTCCCGGTGGACACCGCCATGTTAGCTCAACTCAAGATTACAGCGACACCTATTGTTAATGAATGAAACAGCATCATTGATTCTGAATGGTGTTTGCCCGCGCGAGATTCCGCTGAAGTTTTCCCGACATAATATGGTGGATGCACAAGTAGAAGCATTTTACCTTTTCCATTTTTTTAGAATTATGATCATTTGACCATTTTTCCATGAAATTGTCTGAAGTGATAATCTTTTCACAAATCTGGAGCTCAAAAACAACCTCCGCTTTTTTCGAGGATTCTTGCTAGCAGATGCGTATATCAGGGTCACCATAGGCTCGAATTCGAACCCTTGGTTCCGTAACTCGGGCAGGGGATTGACGGGTCTCGGTCAATTTGAACTTATGAAAAGCGACGATCTGCAAGTCGGTAGATTAGTTCAGTTTTTTACCGCCAGGTGATTCCTTATCCATTCAACATGGCGGTATTACTACCGAGTACCAGGAAATAGTGCGAGCAGAAATTTCATGATAAAATACTAAGGGAACGGGGTAGGAGAAATTTCTGTGTATAATTGGAAAGATAACATTGCGAGGAATCGAACGATACCAAAATCATATGTCTAAGTCATTGTCGTTGTATTGTAAACAATTACCGAGTGCTGCAGCTCCTGTATAGCCAGATGATGGGCTACGTGTTACCAACACGTTACAGAATACAAGTCATTACCTTTCTGCAATGTAAAGAGAGCCTACACCCAGACATTTGTCATTTATGAAAACTTCCGTCTTTGGTTCGCAGTGTCGTACGCCTTCTGTGGGGGGAGTTAAGTTTGAAAGAACGACCATTTCGGAAATGCTGGTGCCGCTGGCAATATAATAGTCCAAAGCAAATAGATACAGAAGAAAATGAACGCTTTGAGAGAAAGCAAAACAATCGCACGTTTCTCGTTTCCGCATGAACCAGAAACGGAAGTAGATAATTTATCCTTTCGAACAATTCCAAAAGTTTGCTCCGTCGACCGATAGGTTTCGTTGTCAGCACTCACAGGCCCACGGTTTACACTGATCGGATCACTGCACTACGTGTATGAACCGGGATTTTTTGTTGACAAGCCCATGGGCGTGTATTCGGAAAAGGGGTGCGTGTAAACGGAAATCATAGTTTTCCTGAGCTTTGACATTTTTTACTTAAAACTGTGTTTTTAAATTTCATGTTAATAAATGAATAGTTCGCCACGTTCGTTCTTGTAAAGTGGTAAATGCTCCTCAATACTGAACTTTTTTGTTACAAAAAGTTGAAGCTCATGAGTGGGCTTCTAAGAAGAAATTTTCCGAATAAACCCACACTATCTGTAGTGGACACTCGACATAGAACATAGTAATTGTAACTAAACCAAGGGGCATTTTTTATTCGGCAAATTTTAATTTCGGAATAAAATAACGCCCATTGGCGTTTCATCGGGTGGGGCTTAACCTGGTTCCCGGGCCTCACAAGCTGACGTCACGGATTGCAACCAACCTCGAGGGTCTGTGCAGGAGACTAGGGTGGGGCTTATCTACGGAAAATCCCGGTAATAAAACATGTTTCTTACATGTTATTGAGCATGCCATCATATACTACAGATGGTGCCCATCACTGTTCCTAAGGGCTGAGTGACTGTGTGACAAGCGTCTTAGTTGAGAAAATTATAACCCTTCAGTGAAGTTCTGCCGGGGCGCATATAGATCAGATTGAACATTGGGTGCATTGATCCCCGGCCAATGTCCGTCTCAAAGCTCATCGCAAAATAATTACCCCGTTTCAAAATTAGTGTCGAACGCCAACACCACAAATTGTTAAACGGGTTTTTAACTTGAA
This sequence comes from Phoronis australis, assembly GCA_002633005.1. Lineage (NCBI taxonomy): Eukaryota > Metazoa > Phoronida > Phoronidae > Phoronis > Phoronis australis. The sequence continues at coordinate 714,398 of NMRA01000028.1, forward strand.
AGAAATTGAAGACATTTAGAAAATAGGTCTCCACAACTCGTCTCTTTAAAGGAGCACCGTGTCGCTCCACCGCTGGCAAAGAATGTTGTGGTGTATTGCCGCTGAATATGACTACTAGTCAGAACCAGACTGGTTGACTAATTTATAAACTCCGTGTTGAGCGCTTTTCGTTTTTTCAGACAACATAAAATACGCTGTATATCATAGCCAATCTATATGTTGCTCGTCACAGCCACCACGTCTCTCGAGAAATGAATAACCAGTGTATGGAAAATAAAATGCATGTGAAGTTCAAATGTTTCTCTGATTTTAAGCTGACAAGTAAAGCTACAGAACAAATAAACGAAAACGTTCACTTGCACAAACATATCATGATACTGGGCGCAGATAACGTGTTTGCACCGGAAAATAGTTTTCACCCAGGATTCACAGGATGAGCAAAGACAACTTCAACAACAAACCTATGCCACCAATGTCTCCAAGGAACTGGAAAAGGTGCTGACTTTCAAGTTAGGCACCAGCTTCAACAGACAACAATGAAATTTAAGATGTGACCAGAAGCATACTTCATCTATTCAAATACTGTTGCCGGGGATAAAAACTTTTCTAATCAACAACTGGGCATTGGGAAGAGCAATCCACTAATTTGCACGCTAGGGACGCCTGTACCAGTAATTTTGTACCCCTTCTATAAAAACTGCTGTCCTAGAAACAATCAAATTCCAGTAGAGCTTACTTAAAAGCATGCTGATTTGTAAGTATATGAAAACAATATGAAAGCAACCCATCAATAGAGCTTCCTCAAATTTTTGGAGGGTGAAGAAAGGATAACAGTATGTTTAAGTAACAGTCTCTGTACATGCAGTTTGTAACCTGAACTCAGGTTGAAAGCTGGAATCTACGACCAGAAAACGTAAAACAGGATTGCTACTTTAAATCCCATATTCTGAAAAAGCTGAGAGCATTTGCAAGTTGAGGAAGGGGATAAATAAAGCCATGAGAACAAGCAATAGAAACTCCATTTGTTACTAAGACAAGTAAAGAGGCCCAGTCACCTTATGTTGACTTCACAATTTTAGTGAATGTAGGCTATTAAACATATGTGTGCTACAGAATGAATAAAATTCAGATCTTTATTCTACATCATAACAATATTGAAGAGTAAAACAGATAATGGTATTAGACACGTTCTGCTAGGTACCCCAAATTAACATACACTGGATACTAAAATAATAATGTAAGATACACCTGGACAAGTACAATAGTACTCACTAACTGTTCAATTTCAGTGAAAAAATAGCACCACTAAAATAAATCAGGCCCGGAACAGGGCACGTGAAACTCTAAAAGATCACGACCTCACTGTTATTTAAAGGCCATCACAAAATCGGTAACATTTCAGTCAGCCAAGAACAATTCTGAACAACTTCATCGAGTCAAAATGATTTGATCAAGTAATCTGAAAAATCAGATCCTTCAACAGCCCAACGTTTACAACAGCATTTCTATAAGAGACCTTGGCTAAAAAATCATTATTATTAAGAAAACTGACGATATAAACACAAATTCTGCACCGCAAATAAAGGAGATCGGGAGAAAAAAACAGTCTAAATCTCAGTCAAACCAACAAGAAAAATACGAACCAGTGTTGATTTCATAGTTGGTCACAAAGAATTACTACCACGACTATGGAAGGATGTAAATATTAAAAATTGTGTACTAACATAACAAAGAAACTACCTCAATAATTCAATCTATAAATGAAAACTAATATTAAACATTAGCTAAACACGGCATTGAATATTGCTTTTAATTAAAACATCTAATACCCAGAAACTTAATAATTTCTCTTGGATAACAGCCTTTAATTAAGACCAATGTTTATAAATTTGGCCACAACCAAGACGACAAACTGGAAAAAGTCATTTACCAAATATTTACACCAAAGTCATAAAACCATGAGAGACCCAGTTGATACTGGGGACCTAGCAGTTGTTTACTTCAGTCTAACTGTTCCTAGGCTTCTATTAGAAACTAGCTTCTTTTAAAAATCCAGCTTTTGTTACAAGCTTAAGAGTATGCCCAATTGGCAGAGTGGTACAAATTAATAATTTCTTAGCTATAACAGCTTTTAACTTTGACTAGCAGTGGTTGGCACTTCGATGTGGCGCCCTCTGGTGGTTATTGGGCAATAGCTCGTGTTATCTTTCCTCGGTTGATCCGCTTTCCTATAGTTTCAACGTGGAAGCCAATATCATGAAGATATTCATGGTCAAGTATAAGTCTCCCGTCAAATACGAAAGCAGGCTTTAACATTCCATTGTATAGACGCTGATAATCCAGAGTCTGGAAAGAAATGTGGTAACTTAAGGAGTTAACAGAAACTGGGTCGGTAAGTTAGAAAAATCAAAATGACATGGGTACCGCAAACAATTAGCAACTACGGATTGAAAATGACTAATTCTTCTGCTGATATTGCATCTAACAACAATTATTATGATAGACAGTCTTCAGTTTAGGTCACAATATGGTGAACAGGGGTAATTTCAACAAAAATAAACGGTGTTTAAGGTAAACATTTTGTAACATCTCTACCATTTACAACAATGTTGTAAGGCATTGCAAACAGGAAAAGGATATTTTAGCTAGCTTTGTCCCAATCTTATTCCACAAAAACAAAAGTACTTACAGAAAACTCATCCCACTCAGTGCAGATGACTATAGCATGCGCATTCATGGCAGCTTCATAGGGGTCGCCACATATAGTCACCAGTCTTGACACTCTGTCAGGATCGTCTGATATACTGGGATGGCGAAGATCACTGATAACAGAAAAATCTCATGAAACAGAATACTACCCAGTATCAACATTTGTGTGATAGCCAGCATTACTGCCACATTTTGTGTATGATGCAATTTTGTACAGGTTGTTGGATTTCAGTTTCAGCTTTTATCACGGCAAATCATCTGAATCCCTACAACAAACTTTTCAAATTAAAATTCCCGTTGGTCCCAATGTCAGTAAAATTTCTGAAGTTCTCACGATGACTGACACTAGCCTCATCTTAACAAAACTGCACTTACTAATCATACTTGGATGGATATTTCTCACTGACCTCATAATTTGTTCTTGCTCCACTTTCGGATCATAAATGGTCAGATTTGCTGCCTCATCCATCAAGTATTTGCATAGATATATACTGGCAGACTCCCTGAAATATAAAGTCACAATAATTCTCTTGGCAACAGGGCTTGGAATGACCAATGACAAAAAACGCGGAAACTTTGAAACTTTTACGGCCCAAATCCGATAACCAGCCTTGAAATGGTCAATGTGAATCTTTCCCCGACAAAAATCGGGAGGACTAAAAAAAAAAAAGTTACCACGATCAGAAGCATGCGTCTGCGTCCTTTTAGCTCGCCCGTCCACTCCCAACCCACACATTTTTGGCTGCAGAGCGGCAGTATTTGTCGCCGCGCTTAACAATAACACGAGACGCCATTGAAAATCACACCACGCTGTCCCAGATGCCCCGGCAATGTTGACAATTTACGTTCCTCCAAAACATATAGAGCAACGGCAACTTCCGCTTTTCGAAGTGAACGTCATCTGCAACGCCGCGGTAAGAAAGGAATTTTCCCTGGAATTTTTATATCAAATCCGATTTTTTTACGCGGAAATATTATAAAAAAAGCGGAAAGCACATTTGAAAAAAGCGGAAATCCGTGTTTCCGCGGAAAATTCCAAGCCCTGTGGCAAAGGAAATATGAAGTACTGTATAGTAGAATATATTACAGATTACAGATCAAGTTTGCATTTCTGTAAATGGCCAAGATGTAGCCATGTCACATTTCCAAAAGAGAGCATGAATCTGAAAAGCTAATGATTAAACTGAGACTGCAAAAATGAGATAAATCTTAATAACGTCATACCAACTTGTTAACTATAAATGTTTTACAAACGACACATCACTATAGAGGCAAAAATTTATAAATACCACACTTTATAAAGAGAAAGGTCAAAGCTCACACACAAAGGCAAAATGCACGTACTTAACTACCTCAGAATCAGCTGACTAGCCAATCATAAAACTGAATATGAAATTCATTTCGGCAGTAGAATCAAGTACCTAGTCCAGATAAGCAAGTACAGCCTAAGTGATGGATTTCTGATGATGGAAATGTAACGAGCCACAGACAATGACGTGTGAGAATCTTGCTCAGAAATTTAACAGCAGTGTGTGCAGAATGAGCTGCTGAGTGGCAGAATATTTTCACTCAACCTCTGTCCTTTCAAAAATACTCCATGTAACAAACTCAGCTAATAACTCAGTCTGCTCAACTAACAACAAACATTTTAACAACCATTATGTTTTTGATTTTCATGAAGTCATATTTGACACAGTTTGGTCTGTCCACCACATGTTTACTAACAGCACTACTCACCTTGTGTCGGCTGTATTCTTCTTGAAGGCAAACCCAAAGATGGCTAATTTCTTGTTTGTGACTGTGTTGAACAAACTGGCAATGATACGATTAGTGAAACGTCTCCTTTGATAGTCATTCATATCGATCACCTGTAAAACAGATTCTCTATACAGTCACGTTACAAACAATGAAGACCTGCACATTTCCTAGAGAATGAAACAACAATAAAAAAGTACTATGCCACTGCTTTGTTTTTTTTTTTGGTTTGATCAAAATAATACAACATGCAAATATAAATTTTGTTTCCATAACGTAACTTTTAGTTGCATCCAATGCTATTTGAAGCCAACTCGTACATCAATTATTGTTTTTTTGCACAATTGTCAGTTGACTTTGCAACAAGTAACAGTTTTTACCCAAAAGTATTCTTTTGTGACAGAAACACAGACCACACCATGCAGATTAGATAATAACTAAAATTTTCTTCTTTTTTCAACTTTCTTTAAATTTGAACAAAATAAACTTGACTGTTTTGCCATAAAGTGTGCTAAGAAGTAGCTTCAATGAAGTGCACTCACACTCTTGGACATTAGAACTCATTCATTCTACCTTTTCCTATCCAATAAATGCATACAGTCCTACACATTAGAGCCCATTCATTCTATATCTTCTCATCCAATCAAATTGTCACCTGTTGCCAGTATGCTGCCACCTCTGGGAGATTGAGACACTCACACAAGTAGACCATATTCAATACATCCTTCTGGAAGCAACTCCCACCAAAGCCTGAAAGATAAGTAGGGTTTTTAGTACAACAAACATCCTGCGCACACAGACACACACTAAGTGCTGTGTTTAAGAATGGCAATACAATATCCTCATAAGGATCTATTTCAAGACATCATTGTTTATTGTTAATAATTGCCAACACTATAAGGTATCACATGAGTAAATTGTTGAGTGCTTCCTCATAGAGCACCAACCAAAGCAATCAAGATACACATCATGTTAAGCACAACACATTCTAATGAGGAACGCGCTCCACCTAATTCACTAGTAGCGTAACTTTTTGCATGAATTCTTAAAAATTGTCAGGATTAAGTTAAGATTTATGATGCAATGCTTATCTGGCACATTATGTTGGAGCTTCTAGAAATCAATGGCACAAACAATGGAATGAGACATTTCATTAAGCAATGGTGGCCATCCATGTTAGAGAGACCTGACTCGTCATCATAATGGCCGAGTAAGTATCCTACTTTACAGAAGATGGCACTTGAATAGAACAGAAGAGCCATGTTAGACAGACCTGACTCATCACCATCATGGCTGAGTAAGTATCCTTTACACAAGATGGCACTTGAATAGAACAGAAGAGCAGTTTTCGGTGCATAAATGTATACAGTAAAACATTTTCCAATCTTAAGTTCTCCGATGTTTACCAAAAAGCATTATGCCTCATCTGAACCTCGTCAATCACCACTGTTTCAAGACAGCCTCGTGTCAAATATTGTACCTTACCCACACTGGCCTGTAGAAACTTTGGGCCGATTCTACTGTCAGTTCCAATGGCGTGCGACACTTGATTGACATTAGCACCTGTGGCCTCACAGATGGCTGACATGGCATTGATACTTGATATTCTTTGAGCAAGAAATGCATTTGCTGCCTGTATAAAACAAAGGTACTATGAATGAAAGACACCTGAGCTATACTAATATTTCATTTACATAACACACATGGAATGTTATTCTAATTACTGCTTTTACTACTTTTGTCAATACTGAAAATGCAGTTTATGGTATCTAGTAAACACGTAACAATAAATGATTAGTTACGAAGCATACTGTAGTGAATGCAATGAAAATGTATCTACCGGCGTACAAATAATATATTTACTGTAAATTCAAATCACACACTTAACCTTTCAAACCATCTTCATCAGTCAATATCAGTTTTTAACATGTTTTTGGAAACATGTCAGTACATTCATTTTCATAACTTACCAATTTTGATAATTCTGAGGACCATGTGTTCATAGTGATGATGTTCTTTTTATCCACCCAGTGTTCATAGACCCATGATAGTTTAGAGATGGCCTCTTGACCTGCCTGTGACTCCTCTCCACCAATCAGAACACGGTCAGGGTTCACAAGGTCAGTGACAGCTGACCCCTCAGCAAGAAACTCTGGATTGGATAGTACCTTAATGACAAATGGACTTGACTGTGCTTTGTTTTGATCTGATACAAATATGGCAACACATAGAATCGAGAACAAACTGAACAATAATAAAAAATAAATCAAAAGGAAATTTAATTTAGGTAAAAATATACAAACAATCATGTACACTACTGTAATGTCACCCAAAAGTTAAAGAATATTTCAATGGCGGTACATACCATAACAAGAATATTTAAAAACATAGTGTACTTGTCTCTGGTCTGCGCCTGGCTCATTCATTTCTGAAAGTGGTAACTCAAACCTGGCATCCAGTGATGAAGGGTAAGAAAAGAAAGGATAAACCCCAACTCATTTCAGCTGACATCTGTTGGTTTCTTTTCGAAAATTTGGACACTTTAAAAATACAGCACTGCATCAAGTTTCAAAAAACAAAACCAGATCCAATTATGTTATTTTTTGCCTAAAATAAAATAATTCAGTGGAATGTGGAAACAGTAAAACATCTGAATTAAAAATTGCAACAACTTTTGACATTGAAAAATCTGTAGATACCGCCATCCTCAATTTAGCAGTCACCCCTCCATTATCACAGGTTTGACCCTCCCCCAGTGTTCTCCACTACAAGTATAGCAACAACATCAAGCTGCCTTAAAGTCGTTATAATCAAATATTTAAATGCAGTTAAACTTTTCCTTATTCATAAATGCAACTCCTAACACCACTACAGCACACACCCAACTTCCACTTATGAGTCCATGACACGAGACCCACTTAGATGGAGTCAAGCCATTAGGGCCACTTGACTAACCTGATATTTGACTCCAGGCTTTGTGTTGGCCTTGAGAATGTTGGTGATGCTCTCAGCAGCCCTCACAGGCACCGTACTCTTCTCTACAACAATCTTGGAGCTGGGTGACACGTCAGCAATCCTTCTGGCAGCTAGCTCAATGAATTTAAGGTCAGCTGCTCTCCCCTGTTGGACAAGATTGGTAATACTCAAGGCAGCACAAGTTGAAACAGTCCAAGCAGTTCTTGAACAAAGCAGGAACTAATGCTATCAGAAAGAGAACCAAACACCATATCTAGCCACCAACTTAGAAATTAAAAAATGATACGATTATGCTATATCCTTGGATAAAGAAAACAAAAACCATGAACAGTCATGGTACACACAGCCAGCCTTAGATGCAATTTAAACTTGACAGCCACAACACATTATTCTTATAAAAACATGCAACAAAGGTCCATTTGCCAAAGTCCCAAAGTCTCTGTAACAACTTACCGTATTTTTTCAAATTCACACACAATGAGTTGCCAAAGCTGTCACATGTTCCAGTTTTTCACAATCTTCTAATATTGTTCCGTGCAACAAATGCACAAAATATGACTAGTTCAATAATAAATAGTACAAATCTGTTTAATAATGGCCTAAAATTCCCTTACTTACACGGTCTCATTCTTGAGAAATTAAAAAATATCACTTTCCACTGTATTATGTTCTGAATGGAAGAAACTTTACACATCATTGTATGATTCAAAATTCACCTTAGAAGTGATACACTATTGACTCAACCCAAAAATACTAGATTTCTTTCTAACAACTAAACAGTAACTCAGCACATACATAATACAGGCACTGGTCAATATAAATTACTAATCAAGTATAATAGAAAGATTGAATACGTTACTTTGCCAAGTCCATAATCCTTAGTGGGCGTATTCACAGAGATGAAGATAAGATCAGCTTCACAGATGGCCTTATCCACATCCGTGGAAAAGAACAGATTCCGTCCACGACACTCTTTAACAACTTCAAACAGATCTGGCTGGAAAATAGCAACATCACCATAGAAAGACACCTAAATTTATGTTGCTAGGAAACTGAGGACCAAATACATTTTGTTACCGTATTCGCTGTAATAACCGCCCAGGGCGCTTAGAAAAGTTCGGTTCAGGGGAGGGGGCGCTTATTATAACCCAAGGCGGTTGAAACCCGGTCTCCGAAACGGGTGAAATCGGAAGCTAAGATTCATAAAATTTACGCTCTGTGACGTAAATGTAATCTATGAAAGACTTTCAACAAAACTGTGATGCATTGCTATCAAACTTTGCAGCTAAATTACGACCATTTTACACAAAATTGTGCTGAAATTCCAGGGCGAAAACTCGCCGACTGACTGCCTCGAAATCGCCGTCTTCGATATGGCGATTTCAATGCTTGAATAAAAATGGTTTTGACTCAAGCAAATTACCTGAAATCCTCATTAAATTTTATAAGTAGCATCTCTAAGATTTTTTAAGTTCCCGTGGAGTCTGGATTAACGGCAGGTTTAAGTACAAATCTGTGCATCTACATGTATGATCGGCAACACGGCGAGAAAAATGTCTGGACGAACAAACATGTTGTTGTCACGTGACGTTTGTTTTGAAGTTCGTCTGCGAATAAGCGAGCGTGTGCGTGTCACCAGAGTTCATTTGCCAAAGCAGAGACCGTCTTTTGGCCAGAGGCACGCAATCTAACTAGCTAGATGTGTCTAAAGAAATTTGCACAGGCAGTAGGCCTAAACCAGAGCGTGTTTCATTCAGCACTTGCCGGTCTCGTGCTAAAAACTTTCGACATTTGTCTCGGTAAGGCCCATATTAGTCGCCGTGTAGCTGGATGCGTACGTAACTATCTGACAGTTATTTTTCGGTGTAAGGGTGTGTAAGCATTCACTGTCAGATGTCACTTTATCGGATGTTCGGCTTAAAAACACCAATTATGGTTAATCAAACAATAAATCTCAAAAATAACGCAAACATGTTTTATAGTATTAGAAATTGTCGTAAATTAGTACCAATATTCATTTCTTATCGAAGCTATGCTACCCATTTCATGAATGGAAAATTCCCGACTAATGTCTTTGATGACAGGTTCATGTATGTAGCGTGCGCGCTTCCTGGCCACGTGCGTTTAACACCGACTTATTTTTATTCATGAGACAGTCGATGTGTCTACCGAAAGGTCAGACCATAGAGTGAGACACGGTCGTCGCGAGAGAGTAGCAACGCTGTTGCGTTCTTTTTGAAGTGCTGCGTTACTTTGAAGTGTAAAGTCACGGCTAAATACAAACGTAGCAGTGCCGCTGGTGGTCTAGAAGACCCGTGCAAAACTTTTTTGATAAATTGAAGACATTACTGTAGCCGAGTTTTAGGACTGTAGGTACGTCATTGTTCCCGTGTACACGTTCATGGACTGGGCGCTTATTTCAGCAAAGTCTGAAAACGCGTGGGGGGGCGCTTATAGGGGCATGGGCGGTTATTACGGCGAATACGGTAGTAGAACCACTTAACATACTCCATGACCTGAGTAAAAAAATTAAATATGCGACAAGACTGGACAAATTGAAACAAATCTTAAAACTGAGAAGTAAATGTGAATTTTCAACAGAACAATACACTTTTTTGAGATATAGCAAAGGATTAAAAAAAACATGAATAATTTGATCAGTCATCGACTGCTTTTTAATTTAAGTGCGTTGTGTGAGACAAGACCCTGTCTTATAGAGAAAAAACGATAAGAGATGTGCCATGCATAAAACAATGACAAGTGCCACACATAAATACAGTGAGAGGTACCACACCTACAATGAGTGGTGCCACACATAAATACAGTGAGAGGTACCACAACTATACAATGAGTGGTGCCACACATAAATACAGTGAGAGCTATCACACCTATACAATGAGTGGTGCCACGCATACAGTGAGAGGTACCACACCTATGCAATGAATGGTGCCACGCATAAATACAGTGAAAGGTACCACTACTACACAATGAGTGGTAACACCCATAAATACAGTGAGAGGTACCACACCTATACAATGAGTGGTGCCACGCATTAAACAGTAAGATATGTGGCATATAGAAAAATGCGTTTTCATTAAATCAATGGACATAGGAAGGTTTAAATATTAACTCTCAGCATGATAAGGGCTTTTAAATATTGTCATAGAACCACTATAATGGTAATTTCTTTGGAATGCATAACCAAGTTACCTACAGTATATGAATTGGACCAATGATCTTGCTCTGAAACAGCCCTGTGTTTATACAACCTGCAAGATACTGGTTCAATGACCATCACCTTCACTTAAAATGTTATCAATGTTTGAGGCTCCTACTGCTGAATACCCTATGCAGGCTAAATCATAAAGACACAGTAACCATGGAAATGATACAGTACCAGTAATAAGGAATATCAGGGTGGCTAACATAAATCAAAACATGCAAGCAATCTCAAAATAATATATTATACCCAGTGTTCTCCCCACATGTAGTCAAATATGATGGTGCATATGTTTGATAACTCTACAAGTTATTTGTTCAGCATTATAGTAACTAATGTCTCTGTGACTCTGCAGACAGGAAAATTTAAAAGTGAAAAATGATGTACAATTTGTATCACATTTGGATTTTTGATCAATGAGAACAGTGGTCGTTATTTTGTATATAAAATTGACAAAATGTCCATTTTTCTAATTTTCAAATCAACAGAGCCCTACCTCATATATTGGTAACTTGTCCGAGTTCCACTGATCAATTCTAGTTTGATTCAGGTCCACTACAGTAACCGTGATCTCTGGACATTTCTGAGCGATCACGCTACACGTGGGTCCGCCCACGTAGCCAGCACCAAGACAACATATCCTCTGAAGCACCATTACCAAGTTGATGGAGTACTAACTACAATACAAGAAAGCAAAATGGACTCAAAGGAAAGACGATGGTAACAACAAAATAAATGATACATAACACATGCGTTCTAGAAACTGATCAAAGATTCTGAAGTCACTAAAATGAAATTTGTGGTGAGTCTACAAGGGGTTAATTTCGTGGTGCAAGTTACTGAGCTACTGGATACAAAACAAATTTTTTAAAATTTAAATTTATACAGTACTGGGAGGTCCTGTATTTTGGGCAGCCATGGTGTATGTAACTATGATACATTACATGAGACAACCCATAAATATGTTAATGTAGTGTTCCATTCCATGCATACTCATCCATGTTAGGCCCGTATATAGATTATTTTATCTTACTTTGAAGAAAGACATTTTTTACCTGAAAGTGTGATAAGTAAATTTAGGTAAAAAATTGATTTTGAGTCTATATGGTGAAAAACGAAAAAAAATTAGTAGGCATGTACAGAAATAAATACTTGGCTGGTCCCAATCCATATGGTTTATGCATCTAAAAAGTAACAAATACGATTTAACACAAGGCCAGTGCTACACATCCAATGCATAGAGACGTTAGCAATCACCCAATATTAACCATGTATATATAAAACAGATGTCTACAAACATTCCAATACCTGCGTATGATCTCATCCTCATTTGGGCGAGTGAACGAGACTACAGGGAGGGGGGGGAGAGAGACAACTGAAAACAAAAGACAATTATGAATTATAGACAGTGAACACCGTCTCTAAACAGGCCAGTACAGATCCGATAGCCGAACGAATGTGCGTCAGGAAGTGGGGGTTCTTGGTGAGTCGGTGGCTGTTAAAACGTTAACATTATAAATTGACGTTGAGGACCGTTGACGACAGCCACGAGAATCACACTCACGACACAGGCCGAGAACAAGTTGACCACGCTTGCCCAAGAGAAGAAAAAAAACGCAAGTGGTGAGAGGGAAAAGTCATTTTATACTCACCAGTCCACAATTCTGCAATCGTGTTAACAGAACTTGTACACGTAGTGAAGTGAACTAAACTGGAACAGCAAAAGGCGGAAACTGCCACTCCACCCTAAGTCTCCAGCCCTCTTTTGTTATGAATTGTTTACTGTCCCACAGCAATCGGAAATGTTTGACGGAAAGGTCACATTTGGACTATACCATTACGGGTTGAAGGGGTAATGATACATCATGTGTGAACAGCGCCAATGCGCTGTATACACCAGTTATATACTCGCTCATCTCATAGCGTGTCGCGTCCTGACATCGGCGAAAACAGCAATATTGCAGAGGCGGATCTACAGGGGGGGGGTTCAGGGGGTTTAAACCCCCCGTCGGGACAGGATTAAAAATAAAAACTGGAAAAAAATCGCCAGAAAAACGAAATTAGCTACTAAAAATCCCAAAAAAATCTTACACGGGAGGAGGGAAACCCTCTCGCGACCTTCCTGCTCCTCGGCGCTACGCGCCTCGGATTCTCTCGAATCCTAAACCCCCCCTTACTGAAATCGTAGATCTGCCACTGTATTGAGTCATTACTTTGGTTTTTGTAGCGTTGAAAATGGTCATTGGAGAATCCAGTCAAACATTTCTCCAAAGTCAGTAAATATAAAAACATTCAAGCAACATTATTTAATGAGTCATACCGGTAAGGTTAATTTGAATAGCGTTATATGAAACCGTAAACATGTTTATTTTCATTACCATCATTTTTTGTTTGGAAATTGGGGAAAAAGAGATGCTAGGCGACTGCCTCCTCTGAGAACACCATAGTCTTGTCCTCATGACAGCCAATTCCGTGGATTACTTAATGATCTAAAATAATTTGTAGATGACTGTAGGCGAGTACTCATCACGGATAGGAACAATTTCTAAATTACTACCTCTTTATATTTGCGTTTTTCATAGTTGTCAAAAAGTCATGTTCAGTGTCAATCAAAAGTGATCATTTTGTTTGTTCCACCAAAGGGTAGTACCCACGACCCATGACCATACCAACTCAAAGTCAATAGGTCAGTCATCACCGTTCAGGAGCATTCTCTGCACCAAGTTTGAGAATCATCTGCAGAGATCTCGTTGTTGATCAAATAAGATTTTTGTCACGAAGAACAATGTAATCTTGTTTGACATATGTAGTGACATCAGAATGAATTGGGGTTGTCTACAGGTCAGGATAAACCACTGCACTAAGTTTAAGAATTGTATCCTGTTGTTAAATTGATCCAGTTGTATATAAACAGAATGTGCAAAGCAATATGCCCCTTACGGAGATAATTCTAATTCCATGCAACTTGAAAAAATTGTCATGTTGAAAGAGCATCATATGAGAACAGCATTTTGTGTTTTTAATAGAAATGTTGCAGAAAGAGTAATTTTAATACAAAGCCAGCTTGGTGACTTCTCAGTCTGTATGAGATTTAAGTAACAAACAATGTTTAAAATCACACTACAAAATTTATTTTACATTTTGAACAAAATAACAAAAACACAAACATGGCAAAGTACAAAAATGGAAAACCACAATAAAATAATAGTCAGACCATTCGAGTAACTTGTAAACAAGCAGTGAAACAATCATAACACAGAAAATTAAAATCATTGACTTCGTTTTAACAATTAAATTACATGTGTTCTAAAGATAAACATACACACCCTCATCAGTTATTAATGAAATTTTCAAGCTTTTTCAAGCCACATCAAGCTTTACTGAGCCAAGTTCAAGACATGCATGTCTAAAATAACATTTAAACATTAAATAGGCACTAACACATGCACGCACATTTATGTCAAGATTTTACAATATTAGGAATGAGAAAATAAGAATGATTAACAAATGAAGTTGACATCTATTCTGGTTTTCTAACTGACGCACCGCTAGGATTCATCACAGAAACGGGGTGCATCTGCAACTACTGAAAGATTGAGATTCAAAGACGAGTTATTCTCACACTTATAAGTTATGCTTTATAACATATTCATCAAACAGTCAGAAAGGTATAAAACAAACACTGTAGTAGCAAATGTATAAACCAGTCGGTGTCTTGGTCAGTGTATTTTCATTGCATTGAACTGCTTGGATTGCACAAAGGACCAGGTCTATTGCACAAAGGACCAGGTCTATTGCACAAAGGACCAGGTCACGCTTGTTCAGCTCCTATCTAATTCCACCTCTGTGAAGCATTGAAAGGCTCGACGAGTCTTTGGCTTTAGCAACTTGGCCCTTCTTTGACTTGTCTGTTGCGAAACATTTCCAGAGTCGAATAGTTTCATCAGCTGCAGCACTAGCCACAGTACTGCCATCTGGGGACATTTTCAGAGACAAAACACGCGAAGTGTGACCTAAAAAATAGAGAGAAAGTAAGAGTGGTATAATTAAAAAGAAAGTGCCTGAAGGTGGCATTGCGTGAGTATATCTAAACTACAATATTATGTTGGCACATATTTCAATGGCAAGTCTTGATTGGCTCACGAAATCCCAGCTTCTAATATACAAACTCACACTCACCTCAAACTTAACCAATCACACTGCATGATACAAGTTCAACTTTATCTAAAGTGTACCAAATCAATTGAGTTGACATTTGAGTTCGCATATTAAAGGCTTGGCCCAAGTGCACAAACTAGCCAACTGAATAACAGGTGAAACTAGAGCCTGTCTGTTAACTGTAGTGGAAATAAGATGGACCCAGAGTCTGTCTCCTAACTATAGTGGAAATAAGGTGAAGCCAGAGTCTGTCTGCTAACTATAATAGATAGAAGATGGAATCTGAGTCTCTGCTAACTGTAGTGGATAACAAATGGAGCCAGAGTCTGCCTACTAACTGTAGTGGACAACAGGGCCAAAGTGCTAACTCTCAGCTGTCAGCTGGCCTGCACTCATGCTTGATCAGCACATCAGTGCCAGGTCCAGGGACAAAAGACCTTTAATACTAGAGAATTGACTCAAAAACCGACCATTCACATTGCCTTCAAAGGGCATCAAGTGATTCTTAAATTTTCAAGCCATGTCTTCATTACATAAGTTTGACAGTTTGGTGGTCTCGGGGCCCAAGTCAGCATGGCACAAGGCAGGCATGACTTACCAGTGAGGTCAGTGACCTTGTTCATATTGGGGTACTTCCAGATGGAAAGCTGGTTCTGTGAGTAACCATGGCCAGAGATTAGTTCTTTGTGTTCCTTTGACCACAGTATGGCACAGACCTGGGACAGCATAGACAAAGATGATGGAAATCAGAAAGTGGAGGGTCCTAAAAACCACGTACATGTGATGACAGCTCAAGTTTGATTGCCCGACTGTCAAATTTAAACACTTCAAATTCGAAATTGCCATACATTTGCTGTTTCCATTGCATTTTGCAGTTGATCACTTATTTAGATGGGCTTTTTGATGGCAAATTAGGTTTTATTTATTTTAGATTTGTCAACCACACAATGCTCAATTGATCGAACATGTTATGAATCTCAACCACATACCTCCACCGGCTGTTGACTTATGACTATTAGTCTTTGTTTAAGTTCTAGCAAGTCACCTGTGAGTTTGTATCCACACTCTGTACAACAGCACCAGTGTTAATGTTCCAGAAACGAATGTGACGATCAGCTGTACCTCCACCACTGGCCAATAGGGTGGGCTGCCAAGGACACCAGGAGAGAGCCTGTTGCAATACGAGACATTTGAATTTGGTAAAGTCTATTTCCAGAAAGAATTTGACTTATCATGGCCTCAGTGGTTACATAACAGTGTCATCACACCATTACAATGTTGGACAATCCAAAGATAAAATTCATCCAGAGAAAAATTTTTCAAGTACATCAAACCTGTTTACCTGCATACACCAACTTCCCTTTACGTTTCAACTTTAGGAGAATTCCCCGACTTACAAGTGGTATATACAGTGTTCTCCTCGTGCATCTCAAATTATGATCACCCTGCTCCGGTCTCAATAACTTCCACACTCACATCCCGCTACAGTACAGAATCATGTTTTGAGTAAATAATGTTCTTGTTTCATTACTGAATTTGTAAAATTTCTTGCCACTACATGATGAATACTGCGCAATGTAAACATTTCTGTACTATTTTTGCACAAACTAAAGATAAGTACACAAGTACATTATGGTTTATGTGAATGGATGTCCAATTAGATTTCACATCTCAGATGGTATTTTTGGGACATCGAGTGGTCCAGAAACCCACCTGTGTAAATCATAATATAATAGAGAACACAATAGACTATTACGTATCTTGAGTCCTTACTAAGGTGTGCCAAACATAATTTGGAGTTTGAAGATTAGAACCCAGGCTCTGTTTAGATTATTGGCACAACTTGACCACTTCGCAACTGTCTCACCTTGACTGCTGCCTGGTGGTGGGTGAATGTGTGCAGCGGCATGACCTCTGACCCCAGTGTGTTGTCCCAGATGTTGAGGAGGTTATCATTGCCACCACTGGCCAGGTAGCGTCCATCAGGGGACCATGCCAGGCCACACACCTCCTGTGAATGTGCTGACAGTGTACACACATGGTGGTTAGCGACACGGACGTCATGGTGGTGGACAGTGCCAGACCTTGAACCACTGGAAAGTACGGTCAACATGGGAACACAGGCAACAGTTAGGGACAGAGTCTGAGGTGAACCTTGAAAACACAGGCAAAAGTTGGAGACAGTGAGGGCATGAGAGCTTCTTTTTCACTAAAAGTTATCTAATAGTGTACTGAAAAGTAGGGACGAAAAGCAATTGCATTAGACCCATTCACATGCACACGCTCACCGTGTAAATACCCGCGTAAATACTTGTTAACTCACTATTCTCCATTAGCATTATTCTTACTTGCATGTGAATGCTCAGAATATCACTTTTCTGCTGTGTGGGTAAATTACTGCTAACAACTGTGTTATTTCAGATACGCCGTGAACATCAAACAAAACAATTTTGCTACGGAAATCCTCACTTCACGCTAGCCACATTTCCGAGGAGTGGACTGAAAAATCCACGCGCTTCTTGATCTTTTTGTTGAGCAAGTCCCAAGTCTCTGAAGGGCTGTCCAGAACAAGGATGGATAGTGTGATGTATGCCCAATGGGCGAAAAGACTAGAAGTAATTTATTGTGTGTTTTCAGTGTTTTTAGAGGATTTAAACTGCTGCCGGTGAACTGTCACATTTGCCCCAGGGAGTGAATCCACAACGGGTTTAAGACAGCAGTTTTTATGAATTCTTTACCAATTTAACTCAGTTGGTGTTAGATTTGATGCTACAAGAGCAGTAGTTACCAAAGTCAACTTAACAGGAGTGCCCCAGAAAAGCAATTCATTAACAGAAACTGAACACATGAGCTCCCGTTAACGAAGTTACTAGTGAATTTAGGTAAACAATACACTGGTTTCTCAGTTAGGCATGGGGCTATTAACTTGAAAGTAGTCTACGAGGAAAACTAATCATAATGAAGAAAAGCAACTATGTTCATTCCACAGAATGGTCAACATAGAAAACCCAGCTATATTCTGAAGACCAAGGGTAACGGACAATGTACTGTCAAGTGCATCTGTCTAAGAGATGTCTTGTTTTGATCTAAAATGGGTAATGGGCACTTTCAAGGGCCCAGACTCTGGGAACCAGTTTGATGCCCGTTATTCAGTGGAAAAAACTGGTTCTCAAAATACGGAACCCCTGTAAGTGACTGTTACCTTAAAATTGGTATTAAGACTAGGCTGATGACATAACTATGATGGCAAGACTTGACAATACCTAGAGAGGATGTAACTGTTCCATGACAGACTGCCCACTCTACTTGCGTGACCACCCATCGTCCGAATGAGCTTTTGTTGCGACACATCCCATAACTGAAATAACAAATATTTTGAGTAAAATGAATTCATTCACACATAATAAATGCACAGCTTAACATGAAAAGAATCTTATGTTGACACCCTAACCGTACCTCAGAATCTGCAGGTTTAAATCAAAAACACCATGCTGTTGTGGGTAATTAAGTCACCTCGGGCTGCTGATTCTAGTAGACTCAAGATAATGAGACCACCATAAACACATTGGGGGAGACAATAATATTTTAAGTTTTCATTTTGAAAGATTAGAAACAGCCTATTTGAATAGTTTGTGAAAAGCACACGTGACTAGGTTTTCGAATTTTGAAAATTGGATAAGAAGTATGACTTTTATAACCTAAAACTTTTGGTTTGATGCTGCAAAAATATGTTCCTCTTTAATTCTGCTGAGTGTGCAACATAATTGTGCCAGTTACCAAACCACCACGCAACAGTTCCATTTTGAGGTAGCTGAGTGTCATCATACAATTCTTGGCACGAAAAGATTGTAAAGCCACATTTATGTATCAGTCAAAAATTGTCGCAGATAAAAAATTTCAGTTATTGGGTTCCTTTTTACTTTCACTTAATTTACACTGTCGTCACTTTTGCTTTCGTACACACTGACTTCAGGCCTCTGATTTCACATTAACATTGTACCAGTTACACAGCCACCATGTTAGAGTATGATCTCATATCCCAGTGAGTGCATGTGTAGGAGTAGTTCAGAAAATTAACCATTATGTAATACACCCCCAACATGAGGAATTGTAGTAAACATGTTTGTTCACTATATCCTGTTATGATTCATGTATGTCACTATATAAGTGTATGATCGCATGGATTGTAACAGACTCAGTAGTATCAGCAGAAGAGTATGTAATAAAACTATTATCCTCCTTCAGACTAGTATTATCCTTGGACCGCGTTCTCGCACTGTGTCGCGCATTCAACGTTCCTAACCGAACAGAATGCCTTTCACTGCTAGCACATCAACAGNCAGCTATATTCTGAAGACCAAGGGTGAGGGACAATGTACTGTCAAGTGCATCTTTACTAAGAGATGTCTGCTTTTGATCTAAAATGGGTAATGGGCACTTTCAAGGGCCCAGACTCTGGGAACCAGTTTGATGCCCGTTATTCAGTGGACAAAAATGGTTCTCAAAATGCGGAATCCCTGTAAGTGACTGTTACCTTAAAATTGGTATTAAGACTAGGCTGATGACATAAGTATGACGGCAAGACTTGACAATACCTAGAGAGGATGTAACTGTTCCATGACAGACTGCCCACTCTACTTGCGTGACCACCCATCGTCCGAATGAGCTTCTGTTGCGACACATCCCATAACTGAAATAACAAATATTTTGAATAAAATGAATTCATTCACACATAATAAATGCACAGCTTAACATGAAAAGAATCTTATGTTGACACCCTACCTGCACCTCAGAATCTGCAGGTTTAAATCAAAAACACCATGCTGTTGTGGTTAATTAAGTCACCTCAGGCTGCTGATGCTATAGACTCAAGATAATGAGACGACCATAAACACATTGGGGGAGACAATAATATTTTAAGTTTTCGTTTTGAAAGATTAGAAACAGCCTATTTGAATAGTTTGTGAAAAGCACACGTGACTAGGTTTTCGAATTTTGAAAATTGGACAAGAAGTACTTTTATAACCTAAAACTTTTGGTTTGATGCCGCAAAAATGTGTTCCTCTTTAATTCTGCTGAGTGTGCAACATAATTGTGCCAGATACCAAAACACCAGGCAACAGTTCGATTTTGAGGTAGCCAAGTGTCATCGTACAATTCTTGGCATGAAAAGATTGTAAAGCAACATTTATGTATCAGTCAAAAATTGTCGCAGATAAAAAAATTCAGTTATTGGGTTCCTTTTTACTTTCACTTAATTTACACTGTCTCATCACTGTTGCTTTCGTACACACTGACTTCAGGCCTCTGATTTCACATTAACAATATACCGGTTACACAGCCACCATTACCCCTCTTTCTACATACTTGGATTGTCCCACGATTGATGCCCCAGTTGGTATACTGACATACTCACTCCAGGCCTCTGACTTCACATTAACCCTGTACCAGAAACGCAGCCACCATCATCCCTCTCTCTACTTACTTGGACTGTCCCAAGACTGATGCCCACAGCCAGTATATTGCCTTCATTAATCCACTCCACTGAGCTGACATGTTCATCCTGATGTTGACACTGCATCAACTCCGTGATAGTACCATTACCAGCGTTCCACAAGAACACACTGTCTCCAAGGGCAACGGACAAAAAATTTAGACTGGACCAATCTAGGAGGTTGAGGTCTAAAATTTCAAAGCGACAACCCATGACTACCTAATACAAAATTAGAAAAGAAGCCAGAACAATACAAATTCACAGTTGTTTTGTATTGCAACAACCAAATCGGGCTAACAATGTATGGAAAAACTTATAATAGATGAGTCTTTGCATTCAGCCATATATCTACAAAAATGTAGAATTTAACTAAAAAAGCACAAATTTTCTGGAAGCAAAAAGTTGAAGAATTTAATTTTTAACTTTATACCAGTCTGTTATTGATTGGGTCAAACAGGTCATTTTAGTAAAATCTAGTAAAAAATAAAAGTGCAGTCATAGGAAAACACAATATCAATAAAATAATCAAACTTCGATTGAAATTAATGCTAAAGATAAAATCTTGACAATCTTCTCAAAGATTTCTAACACATCATTTTATTTTTGTTTCATGTAACTTTTATGATTAAAGAAACCCCAAAAAAGTCCCATTTTTCCTCATGTAAAATTGAATCCACTTAAAAACCATTCCCTAACAGCGTTTTGGAGACCAGTGGATACAGCATTAGTACCTGAAAGTTTCATTTGAATTCGATGAACCATTTCTGAGACACGGTGAACCGAAATTAGCCAACTATGGACATAGAGTTTTACGTAACCTTAATCTAAAAAGTGCGTTTCAAATTAGCTTACAGTAATCATCGATGAGTTCAGGAGCATCGAGTATTCGCTCTGGCTGTTGAGGAATCTGTCTCGAAGAGGTCGCCTTTGGAGCTGAACACTTGCCCGATGTATAGAGTACCTTCAGGTTGTTATAGTAACCTAGACCATAATTGAAAGTGACAGTGTTAAAGTTTTATCCCAACAAACAAAGTGTATGTTTCAATGGCAAGACAATCAGATCTGTTACTTTCAAGAAGAATGATAACATTTTCGAAGGCGTTTTGGTCAGTATTCCATATTTTTTTTACTCTAAATGATATTTCGAACCTTTTTAGTAAATTTTCATAAAAATTAACAAGAGCAACGCGAAATGTTGAAATGCACCCACAACTGCACTGCAAATGGCAAGTTTCTAAGGCTGTTTATTTGTATCATGATAACAAATGGCAAGTAGATGGCACAGAATACATGAAACCCATCCAAAAATGGGAAAGTGTCATTGTCTCTCAAAACTATTTGCCAAATTTCATGTACATCCATGAAAGAACTACAAAGCTACAAATGCAAAAGTAGAAAAAAACAAACTGCCATCAGGAATCACTTCGCTCATGCCGCCCTATCCATGAAAGATATGCGCAAAATTTCATGAACATATGAAGATAGAGCAGCGAACGCCGGCCAGACGGACAGAGATGACTGCATAATGACCCTACATATAAATATGTGGACACATAATATGACAGTTCTTCACACCAGGAGTTTTTTGTGACACTATGAGCAAGTTACTCAATGTAAACACTGTATGTCTGATTGGCTGAATCGCTGCTGCATTGGTTTTAATACGTGTTTGATGCGTAAGTGCTGAAGCCAAATGTTATATGCCGAGGCTGGAACTGCACTGAAGTTGACGGGCATCTTGGCCATTGAGCAAAGTTCTCAAAGCAGAATAGTGGGAGAACACAGGTTACTCAGAACGACTGACTGTTTAGAAATTGTCACATCCGGTTTGCAGGTTTTATTTTAATAGAAAAGATTCAAATAACTAACAGTAATAAAACCACGCCTTAAAAATATGACATATCCGTTTAGATACAAAACTAAATGGAAAATAAAACTTCTTCAAATAATTATCTCCTACCTGTAGTTTGATCTTCACATAACTAGGTATTAATTATCTTATTATATGTGACAATTATAACCATTTTTAAACGGTTATAAAAGACCTCCCTTCATGAGGCAATTACTCTTACACCACGATATTCTCACAAGAAAATACACGTAATCATGAAATGAAACTTTAAATTATAAGGCAATAAAAACAAAACAGCACAAAACAAGGTGAAGAGACAAACCTAAAAATAACAGAGAGAAGCTTACAAGTATAGTAACACCTTTCTATGATGCAGAAGCCACCTCAGATAAAACCATGATATTGTTTGATGAGCTATTACCAGTTTGATGAGCAGTTTTGAAGAGCACAGCTTGTTGTTGCAAACAAGTAGAAGAAACGCCATTTATTCATCAATGCAAAAAGCAGTTCTAAACACTGGTGGTTGGTCAAAAACAATTATCCAGAATTTTCCCACTAAACACATTCACAAAACAAAACCATGAAATGGCCTGTTTATGGCCTTGCAAAAGCCAATTATTCGTACAAATCCCAGAACATAAGATTTATGAGATATCAGTGATCCAAGCCAGAATCAGGAGTCACACATGCGACTGTCTGCTCAGTAAGATGGCAAATGATATCAGATAGGTGATTACCTGATTAATCATGTGTCTTTGAACTACTGGCTGCTTGAGATACTACTAAAATCAAGTGATCTCTACAGACTGCACTATGTTCACTGGAGCAGCTGTTTTACATGATGATGACTGATATCCCACAATTCCTTGTGTTCCATAAGCAATACGGAAAGAGGTCAATGGCATACAGTCAATTAATAATGTATTCATTAATAATGTGTGATCATCTGATTGACTTGAATACAAACAACATATTTAAAATACTAGTTTTAAATAAAGATATTTACCTTCAGCAGCCTTTGGTGCCTTCTGTTTGAAGGAGAGAATCTTATCATCCAACGTCTGTCCTTGGTTGATATTCCCAGACAACTTACGCTGGTATTCGGCCTTAGTTGGAGACACGTCTCCCTCATTCTCATTATTGGTCAGCAGGAAGTGTCCCAGCTCTGTATTAGTAGTGCCACGGTTCGGGATAAACCTGGTCAGGATAGGATTGGAAGTAGGTCAACAAGTTTAAAAAGTCTTCTCTTGATGGCTATGCTTTTGTGAAAAAGTTGCAAAACAAAATGGATATCAAAAATCTATATTCTGTAACTGTTTTTATTTCTCCATTGGAATAGCAGGGTCATGAACTCCTAACATGGGCCTCTGATTATCCATAGACAAAACAAAGCATTCACAACAAAAACAACAAATTTCATTTCTTTCATTCTTGTTTATTGAATTAATGATTATTACCTATCTGTGACCTGGTTTTACTAGACAGCCTCATTTTTGAGCCCATCTTGGGCTCTTTATCGGAGATCCCCCAGTGCCCAACTGAAGAGCACAAAATGGGCTTGAAAGTTAGGCTCTTAAGTAAAACCAAGCTGTCAATAGGTAATAATCTATATTTCACTACGTCATGTAACAGCACCTGCCATGAACATTCGTTCCTCCAGTCTTTTATGACAAAATAAACAATAGATTTCAAACAGCTGATACACGTGTCAGTTGTAAGTATATATGCAAATGAAACAGCATCATGTGAGCTGAAAATCAGACAGCAAAAATGTGGGGAAACACTTTATGCAAATTCAGTGACATAAATGAGCAGTGAATTGAAGTGTTAGTATCTCTTACCTATCTTGACCATGAGGTGTATTTGGGGTTTTCTTGTTGGGTGTCTTTGATGACTTTCTATTGCCAGAGGGAGTTTTGTTTGGTGTCAGTCTAGAGCTAAGGGGCGTCGCTGACTTGTTTGGAGTCTTAGTACCAGACGCTGACTTGGGTTTTCGCGGAGAAATGGAACTAGAGCGGCCACCTATTCAAAATTTTTTTTTTCAAATAAACAACAGCAAGGTAGTTCATTTTAGTGATTGATGAAATCATTTATGTGAAATGCAAGAAGTTTCCTGCCTGTGTGCAGTCAAAAAAACATTGCAAAAGTGTTTGGACCAACAAGCTTATCATTTTTTCTGTATTAGAAGTTTTTAGAGAAAAACATGAATTTTGTTGTCACTACACCAAGTAGCTGGTGAGTAAGGAAATAGCTGAATTGAACTGCATATTAACAGTGAAGACAAAATCAACAGATTTGCCAAAATTAATCTGAAAAATGATTCTGAGGTCCTTGCCATGACAGCTAAGTAAACAAGAGTACCTACAATGAATTCCGATACTCCGTCATGTTGAGTAGTACATGGCATTATGTTTTGGATTACTTTTGGCAATCATGGTGCTTTAAACACAAGAGCACAGGACTATGTAATGTTCACAGTTTAAGCCAACAGATTACACTACCGTCTCCAACAGACAGATGACGGATGCCGGATTCTTGAGCTTTTCGCTGCCATCTCATCAGGGGACCTTGCTGAATGGGGGCATCCATCCTAGTCAGTTCATTCAAACAGTTCTCAAAATTGAAGTGAGACATCTTTGACTAGCAGCAGAGAAGACTGTATGAATTAACTTATATCAGTTTCTGTTGCTGAAATTGAAAACGGCTTCTATATATCTGTCAGTTACAGAAAACACAATGATATGGCATACATCTTGGGTTTCATAACACTCGGCAGAAAGAGGTCTAACCACAGTTAACATTATTTCATCATTTATTCATAAAAAATAAGTATTGTGAAATTAATTCTTTGCCATTTTTAACATCTGTAGACAATCAAATCCTTATTGTTTAAAGACTGAAAACTCAAAAAGTGCAACTTTGACAATCATTTGGTCACAAAGTGGTGTGATTTACAGTACAAGAAAATCAAATTCAAATAGGATTAAAATACAATGTATATGNAGACGCTGACTTGGGTTTTCGCGGAGAAATGGAACTAGAGCGGCCACCTATTCGAAATTTTTTTTTTTCAAATAAACAACAGCAAGGTAGTTCATTTTAGTGATTGATGAAACCATTTATGTGAAATCCAAGAAGTTTCCTGCCTGTGTGCAGTCAAAAAAACATTGCAAAAGTGTTTGGACCAACAAGCTTATCATTTTTTCTCTATTAAAAGTTTTTAGAGAAAAACATGAATTTTGTTGCCACTACACCAAGTAGCTGGTGATTAAGGAAATAGCTGAATTGAACTGCATATTAACAGTGAAGACAAAATCAACAGATTTGCCAAAATTAATCTGAAAAATGATTCTGAGATCCTTGTCATGACAGCTAAGTAAACAAGAGTACCTACAATGAATTCCGATACTCCGTCATGTTGAGTAGTACATGGCATTATGTTTTGGATTACTTTTGGCAATCATGGTGCACAGGACTATGTAATGTTCACAGTTTAAGCCAACAGATTACACTACCATCTCCAACAGACAGATGACGGATGCCGGATTCTTGAGCTTTTCGCTGCCATCTCATCAGGGGACCTTGCTGAATGGGGGCATCCATCCTAGTCAGTTCATTCAAACAGTTCTCAAAATTGAAGTGAGACATCTTTGACTAGCAGCAGAGAAGACTGTATGAATTAACTTATATCAGTTTCTGTTGCTGAAATTGAAAACGGCTTCTATATATCTGTCAGTTACAGAAAACACAATGATATGGCATACATCTTGGGTTTCATAACACTCGGCAGAAAGAGGTCTAACCACAGTTAACATTATTTCATCATTTATTCATAAAAAATAAGTATTGTGAAATTAATTCTTTGCCATTTTTAACATCTGTAGACAATCAAATCCTTATTGTTTAAAGACTGAAAACTCAAAAAGTGCAACTTTGACAATCATTTGGTCACAAAGTGGTGTGATTTACAGTACAAGAAAATCAAATTCAAATAGGATTAAAATACAATGTATATGGCTAGGTATATGTTTGTTGTGATCCAACATTCACAACATGTTAATACACTGATATTAGTGGGAAATCCTGAAAAGAACCGGTTACGTCGAATGAATAGTTCATTCAGTTGAAGCATAGACGAGTATCTATAGGATTAGGAAGTAACTGGTTCTCGATGACTGTACACTACTAGTACTAGTAACTAGTATGGCCTGCCTTATTTTCCGAAGCTCCCAGTTTGACTGGCCAGTCCCTGACAGTACACTAGTCTACCATAAGCCACCCCTCAATGACTGGCCAGTCCCTGTGAACGACGTCAGAATAGAAGAATGTTGTCACTGGTCAGCACTGATCAGTAATAGCCCTAAGCCAAGGCCTAAATGGACTTCATTATGAAGATTGAAGGTTCAAAACAGATGATCTCTCCTTATAGATATTCTTTAGACGTGAAGTGAAGACTCAAGCCCTTCATGTAACACACCCTTGTTGAATATCGTAAACTGCAAAGTCTCCTGGTATTTCCATATAACATTCGCTATTGTAGGAGTCCCTGGTTTTCATTTGACTGTGTCTCTTTAAAAATTCCGCCTCAGACCTAAAACGAGATTCGTGGTCAGTGTCGAATGTTCCATTTAATTTTGGGGAACCCTTTGAAAATAAAAATGAATGATCAGAATCAATTTTCGCATTAAAATTTACAAAACCATATTTATAAACTATTCGATTCAAAATTAATGAAAATACCTGACATTTTAGGTGTAGCTTTAGTAAAATAAACGTACGCTAAAAATAAACATTTTTTGAATGGTCTCCATAGAGTATGTTGCTCCGAAATTATTCCCGCCAATATTTATATGTGTCGAAGGTCGTGACCCAGTTTGTTTTGGGTGATACTTCATTGAAACTCGTTTTTGCCTCAACAGTAGAGGATTAGGTAAGTTTACAAACTCTTAAAACAGTACTTGAGATCACGATTAGACAATGCTTGTTTTTCAATGCTTGTTCACCTAAACGTTTCCTTTGTGCAACACTTGAACTGCTGTTCAGAAAAAATCCAACATGGCAGCCTTCTAATTTTTGTCTCGTTTAGTTGATTTGCACACATTTCCTTTTGCCAATCACAGGCGTCCTCAGCTTCTGATCGTCCCCAATACACTACATATAATACTACAAGCTTGTAGTATTATATGTAGTGTATTGGGGACGATCAGAAGCTGAGGACGCCTGTGTTGCCAATCACCCGG
Organism: Phoronis australis; assembly: GCA_002633005.1. Taxonomy (NCBI): domain Eukaryota; kingdom Metazoa; phylum Phoronida; family Phoronidae; genus Phoronis; species Phoronis australis. The sequence goes on from NMRA01000028.1 coordinate 741,802, forward strand.
TCTTCCATCAGTCATCGGTGTGCAGTTGGCTGGAAAGCAGTTATTTGCCCCATTCCCCTATGAAAATCACGTGGAATTCTCATCATCTGGCCTAAAAATACCCTTCAAATGTTCAAAAAATCCCATCAAGATTAGAATCACTTCTGCAGAACGGTAGGTTTTACTACTTGAGGCATTGCCGACTGATGAGAGGTCGTGACCAAGAGAGTGCAATTGGTTGCGACTGGAGGAGGGGTGGGGGAGAATTGGATTTTTCTTTTAACCAAAAATCCCTATGGGCCCTGTACATTGTTCATCGTATTAGATTAAAGACATTACTTTTGTGCCTTTAAAATGAGAAATACGACTGTCATGTGCCATAAATGTTTGTTGTTTTATTTATATTATAATTTAGATATTTCATTTTCTCAAGCTTTGCTTCCCTGTTGGTGGTGGTCTTGCTTCAAAAAGGCGTGAATGTCATGTTGTACTGTGACTGAGTGATGAAATTACAAATCAAACATGGGAGGTTTACTAATTATTGTGAAGCATGACACTCCCAAGTTTTAGTATCTTACGCATGTTTAAGAAATGAGAGTAAATCATTCTTTGGCATATTGTTTTTAATAATCAGAGGTACAGTTTCGTCAAAAACAAGAACTTTGTTCAGAAAAATTACAAGAAGTATTTCTGATTATTCGTATAGATTGGGTGTTTTTGTGCTCCCAGACATTCTAAAGTTAATCTTAGACACGCGTTTTTAGGTTGTTGTTTCTGTGTTGGGCATGCTTTGCTACATATGTTTCTAAAATTGCTTGAACTTGTTACACTCACAAGAGGAGGTAACTTGTTACACTCACAAGAGCAAGTGAGGCTATCTGTATCGGTGGTTGTATTATTGTTGTCTAGTATGGTAAAGTTTCCTCGAATTCAAACAAAAATAATGTCCAAATAATGTCATTATTTCATTTTTCAAATGCTCACTGTATTGCCAAAACTGTTCAAAATTTATGTGTGTTTTTTGATGGAAGATGTACTATATGAAGTTTTCAAATGGTCTTCTTGTTTACTCTTGTTGAAATTTTTTGATAAAAATAATATTTATTGTTTTACCATATTGTTTACTATATGAAGAAACTTTACTGTACCAGTTCTTGCCATACGCTCTAAAGAGAAGGTGAGGATATCTGTATCGATGGTTGTGGTATTAGTTGTTAGTACTTGCATGCTTTTCTTTTATCTTTCTTCCTGTCTAACTAGCCATGAGAATTCAGAGGTCACTTCGTAACAGACCCGCTAATGTGTCTGATACAGGTGAAGGCCAACAGATGTCGCAAGAGTCTAGTGAAGTCCTGGAACCCTCATCAGATATCCCTGTGTAAGTAGACTGAATTTCTCATGTTTGGTACGTACACTGTTTATTTGTGAAGAGCTTTCACCCAAGTTCCCCTCATAATTGGTGGTTGTCAACCCTGTGGGATGGATTCAACTGAAAACAAAAATGCTATTGGGGAAATAAAATCTTATTTTCCTGATTATAAGAACTGAAGAGCATTGGGAAACATTTCAACAGCCTTGTGCTGAGGTCTTTTACCTGCCACAATAGCAATGTGCCTTTGTTCCATAAATAAAATTGAAGTTTGCTAATTCAGAGGTATACGGCCATGTAACATGTAGGTGCACAATATGTACATGTGATGGACCTATTGTTATCATGTTTAATAACAAAGGAGCAACTATGTATCATTGATCGCGTATGTGGTTGGATTTGCATTCTAACATTTTTAGTTAGTGATTTTGACTTGACTGCATTATCTTTATGTGAGAATGTGAGATTTTAAGTGAAATTGCAATTTTAACTGTACAGGCCTGAGAATGATGACAGTGACTTTGAAGAACCATCGACTCGGGCAAAAGGGCGAGGAAAGAGGGGAGCCAAGAAAAGTGAAGAAAATCCTGTAAGTCGATGTGTTTTTTGATAAGGCTTACGAACATTTAGTATATAATATCGGAAATTAGAGGCATGTTTTGAAAAGTGTAAATCGTGTTGCATTTTTAAGTAGTGTGGGGGAAGTTTGGGTAATTCTGACAAACCACCTAGCTCAACTTGCTTACCTGCTACTGAAGGTTTATGTGTCAGCTTATAACATTTGACGAGTAGTGGGATATTCCCAAATCTTTTGAGAAACCAATCAATGAGATTCCTCATTACTAGTTCAGGTTCAATATCTTCAAATTTTAAGAATAACAACAATGGTCAAAATCGTGGAAATTCGGATGCAGATGGGGAAAGTCAGACGGAGTGTCGGGGAAATTCGGACCAGCAAATTCTGAATACATAAAAGTCAGACGAAATATATAACAGTACTTTATGATTTCAAAAATGAATTTAGGTATTATTTAGCAGTGTAATCATGAGACGAATAATAAAATTTAAGAAGTTATGTCCTGGCGACATAAACAACGTAAAAGTATGTCCGCCATTACCAATTTGTGTGACCTCTTAACGCAGAAGGTCATGACGGGAGTACAAAAAGCTCCCATGAAAACGTCAAGAAAAGCGTCTAGTAGCCTAAAAGCAGCATACAAAAAGTTGGAGGGGAAATTCGGACACCTGTTTTTTAATTAAATAATGCTTTTCTGTATGTTTTTCTATTGGAATTAACACATAAAACTGCATAGTGATGAATTAAGCATCAAATAAATTCGAGTTCGTTTACAAGAAAAGTGACCTAAATAAAACTTGGAAAAGAGAGGGTACCAACGGCAGACTTTCAAAATCACCACGCGAAGGAGACGGCAGAGCAACGTAAGGTGCTGAACGTGCATCATATGCATTGAAACTTTGTTGTAATTCAAGTGAGGTAATAAATAAATTCCTACTATTGTTCAAGGAAGTGAATAATCTTTTCATTTAGTGGTAAGGCAGATTGATTGTTGATATATTTGACATTTATTTAGACTTGTCTGAATTTTGCCACCGTCCGAGTTTCCCCGAACTACCCCTATATTGATTGCATAGTACAAAATATCCAATATCATTTTTTAGAACATGGAACTGCAGAGCATTTACCTGGGTAAAATTTACAAGGTGGCTGCCTTTTGCAGTGAACAAATTAAATTTTATTTTGTTGTGGGACTGTATTTCCAATTTCATGGTGTATCTATCAGCAGGCTCCTAAGAGAGCCCGGAAGGCCCTAGAGAAAGTGCCAGTCAACAGAGGGCGTGCTCGTCAAATGGAACATGAAGATCAAGAGAACAGTCTATTTGAAATAGTAAAGACTGGAAAATCAGCTCTGCAGGTAAAGAGGTTACAAATGTTGTTTCACCTGCAAATCGGTGCTTAAGGTTGGCAGGGGTTAGAAAAGTTGTCACAGTTTTTGCTATGCTAGGGTAATAGCAGAATGCTGAAATCCCATCAGTTATTTGAGCACTGAAATTCTTATACCGTATTTGCCCGAATAAGCACCCATGCCCCTATAAGCACCCCCCATGTATTTTCAGACTTAGCTACAATAAATGCCCAGCCCATGAGCATGTACATGCGAAAAATGCTTTACCTACAGTTCAAAAATTCTACAGTAATGTCTTAAATTTATCAATAAGATCCGAAAGTCCTGAAAAAGTCCTTGTGCGTGGAACTTGTAGACTGCTAGCCTCGCCGCTATGTCGGTATGTAGCCGTGACTATACACTTCAAACTTCCGCCATGCTTCAAAAAGAGCGCAAAAGTTTTGCCGATCTTGCGAGGAACGCGTTCCACTGTGGTCTGGCCTTTGAGAACAAACGCGGCGTACTTGTCAACGGGATTGTATTGTATCTTTCCTGTACAGATCTTCTTCCTTAACAGGAATCCAAATTTCTTAGTACACATGAAAACTGCGAATCGAAGACTAATAAAAAAAAACTTGACCGGCGTTAAAAGCCATGTAAAAAAGGCGTAATGACGCTCATGGGATGTGTGATGTAACATTTGGCTGTAAACAGTAATTGCATAGATATCGGGTCCTCAGTAGCTCAGTGGTAAGAGCACTAGATCAGCAAAATCTAGAGACCTGTGGTTCGATTCCCAGTTGGGGTTCCTGATTTTTCTGTGTTTATTTGATACATTTCACTTCTGGCAAACCTCTGTGTCTATGTATTTACTATATGAAATTTCTTTTATTAACTTAACGACAGGTAAATGCTTTTTGGTGGTCTTACCTTGTCTGCTTGGGTACTAGTAATGTTAGTCAGGATTTACGTGAAACAGTGACATTGTAGCTGTCTCTTTTAAGGTTACAGTCTCATGAGTAAGTGTAAGTGAATAATATTGCAGTGGATAAACACTGAATATAGTCTGTTTTTATTATCATTATAGACTTGATAGAATAATTGTAATAATCTCATGATATGGGATGTTATTATTAGCATAATAGTCGTGATAATATAATTTATCGATATTATTCTCATAACATGTCCTGTTATTGTCAGCATTGTAGGCATGATAATATAATTTATCGATATTATTCTCATAACATGTCCTGTTATTATCAGCATTGTAGGCATGATAATATAATTTATGGATGTTATTGCTGTAACTTGTCCACAGACTGTGGTGGATGAATGGATCGAGACCTACAAACAGGACCGTGACACAGCTCTGCTCAACCTCATACAGTTCTTTATACAATGCTCTGGCTGTAGGGGGCGCATCACGCCACAGATGTACGAGAGTCTGGAGCACGCAGAACTGATTAGAAAAATGACTGAGGAATTTGACGAGGTTTGTCCCTGACCAGACAAGAGACTCTCGTGTTAGAGTATTGGAAATTGTGTATTATGAGAATTACTGTGATGTATTTCCCTTTTTAGAATAGAAAAAAAGTTTAACATGAAATGCACCCATTTCATCTGACATGATTATAGTCTGTAAGTTTGAAATACCTAGTTATATTTGCAAAACCGTTATGAGAATCCGTTGGCTTGTATGTCTTGGTTCGTCTCGCATAAAGAGGAGAGGATGTAAAAAAATGCCAACCTTTTTATTTAGTGTGGATGTAATCTGGGTCGTTACATGAGTAGCATCATGGGTTTTATGACTTGTCTCCCCTGCAGGAGAGTGGTGACTACCCACTGATTATCACGGGGCCGACGTGGAAGAAGTTTCGCTCCAACTTATGTGACTTTGTGCTGGTTCTCATACGTCAGTGTCAATACAGCATAATCTATGACCAGTACATGATGGACAACCTCATCTCTCTACTAACAGGGCTTACTGACTCTCAGGTCCGTGCCTTCAGACACACTAGTACACTCGCATGTAAGTATTTCAGTTTTGTTTTTTGGTGCTGTAATCCCAGTTTCTGTCTAAAAACTTTTAATTTTTAGTTTAGGCCTTTTACTGTTAAAACTGGTCTTCATTTACTCCTTCCGACTGGAAGTAATTTCTGGGCTCAGAAATATGTTACAATTCATAATTGCTTAAGACCAGGTTCATGAAGTTGTATGTATCAGTTGTTTGTATATTGTACCATCGGTGACTAAATTCCTTGATGTGGCAGTCTACATGGGGTACATTTTTAAACTTTTGGATGAAGATAAGTTGTGCTGGAACTTAGTTTCTTTTAATTGATGACTTATTGATTCCCTCAAAAATTGGATTGCCCTCTGCTGGCGTTCATAGACATCAACTGCAATACCCTGGACTATGAGTCAGTCTACTCAGATCTGCCTCCTGTGGCTATTTAAGGAGGGATTCTTGGTTTTCACCCTAACAACTTTTCTGACACCCTACTCACTCTCTGTATGCCATCAGTCACTAGCGGAAGGATCGAGGCAGCTCCACAATGTTGGCAAAACTATATTACAGTAAGCTCCAGAAGTTGGGATTTACAGTTTTCAAATCCAATATCCTGGCTGCTTACATACTGTTTTCTCCACAATTGAACATTCCTAACATTTCAGTGACAACCATATTGCTAGACAGTGTGTATTGGCAAGTTGTTTAGCTTACCTGAGCCACTCACAAGATATTCCACTACACTTGTGGTATCTTGTGTGATCTTGCTAAACTTGCAAGACACCTTTTTTAAACGACCCTGTGCAATAGCAAATGTCGCCCTAAAAATGAATATTAACTACCCTAGCCATGAAGTTGATGACTGCATTGGTGGATGTGGCCCTGAACCTGAGTATTAACTTAGACAACACTCAACGCCAGTATGAAGCTGAGAGACAGAAGTCCCAGTCTAAGAAAGCGAGTGAACGTCTGGAGATGTTGATGACAAAGAGACAAGAGGTTAGTATGGTTGAGGCCACACAATCCTAAGGTTTTTTCAGTGCTTCTTAGTTTCTTGTATTCTGAACATTTCCATTGACATACTAAAATGGCATTGAGGAGGTGATGTAGTATCATTTTTTACATGTGTTGCATAATGGTCTATTTACACCAACCTCTCGTCTATTACAATGTCATGCTAGAGGTTGGTGTAAACAGACATGTAGGGTTTGTAAGATGATGTTGCATATTTCCAAAGCTTAAAAATGTTGCATATTTAACAATTTGTTATCTTATAGAATTTAAGTGTGTTTTATAAACTGCAGGATTGATCGTGATATGTTCAAGAACAGCGCAGCTGTTTGAACAATCCATTTTGATCATTTGTCTGGTTCATTTACATATTTTGGTAGCAGCATGTATTTCCAAATGTGGAACTTGAAATTCACCTTCCCTCAGAAATGTCTGCATACAGGTTATCACATGTGTCCCTTATCACACAAACACCCCATGCTGGTGATCTGTGTTCTTATTGCGATCTATTCAGGCGTCAAAAATGGGACACCTTTATTCATCAGCGCCACCTGAAGAATATTGAGTCACCCATTCTAATAATTTTAGTGTGTGTGTGTTTAAATGTTGATATTCTTAGTCTATCTCTACAAATACCAGTATTATTAAGTAATGAATCACAACATTAACTAAGATTTCATTGCATACCGTTAACTTATGGTTTGTATTTTTCAGCTGGAAGAGAACCAGGAGGAGATCCGTAACATGTTGACCTACATATTCAAAGGTGTGTTTGTGCATCGTTATCGCGACAGTCAGCCAGACATTCGCTCTATCTGTATGCAGGAGATAGGCGTGTGGATGAAAAAATATCCCAACATGTTTTTGGATGACAGTTATCTCAAGTATGTTGGATGGACTATGTATGATAAGGTGAGTTGTGTTAGGTATTAGTAAAGCAATAGTTAAACGCAATTCTCATTCTCATCATGGTAAGGTTTGCCAAAAATATGTATTGATGTAAACACTGCCAGGCTGGTTTTTAAGATTGCTCAATTGTGAGTGTGAAGTTAAAAGTAGCCCTATGGCTCCTATTACAAACTACATATATGTACTTGAAAACAACTCCAAATACAATCCAAGCAACATTCAGATATTTCATGTTCGCTGTGAATCAGCTAAAATGTGATGCCTTTTGCTTTTGAAAAAAAAAATCCATATATTTTTGATAATATTTAAACATTTAGATATAATACATTTTTGATAATATTCAAATTTTTAGACATTATACATACACAAAGGTAGTGAGAATGGCGTAGATGAAGTAATATCTTACAAGAAATTATCCCGTGTAATAATGTCGAGAGGGATATTACTTCATCTACACCAATTGAGGTATGTTTTGTATTTATCCCATACGCTTCGAATTTTTAAGTTTCTTTTAAATATTTCACCCAGACTGTTTTCATGGCGGATCACATCCTATATGTATATACTTGCACGATAGGTTACAAGTTTTCTCTTTTAAAGAAACAGTTTTTAATGTAACGATTTCTTACTTGAAAAGAAATAACAAAGATGAAAACAATGGTAACTGTGTATTGAACTTGTAACATTTCTGATAATATTTAAACTTTTAGACATAATATAATACATTTTTGAGAATATTCAAACTTTTAGGCATTATACATTAATTATTCAGTTTGCTATATGTGACGAAAAAATGGAATGTCTAAATTCTCAACAAATTTTTTTTGAGAAAAGGTTACTTCATTGTTGGCACAACTTAGTTGTTACCCAACAATATAAGGTATAATAATTGATGATAAAGGAATAATTATAAAGTTCTTTGAAAGTAGCATTCAAGCACTAAACACAATAACTTATTGTTTCAAAGTCGTGCCTTGTACATGTTATTTGAGGATTTTTTGTGTTTACAAATTGATCGAACATTCATTCAGGAGTGCATGCTTTATGTTGATGATAAGCATAGTAAACTTTAAGAAGTACAAGAATTGTGTGTTAATAGAATAACTACCGTAGCTATAGTGGCAAAGTGTCAGAAATAGTTTATTTAGAAGTAGTATGCCATCTGTGGTCTTAATAATTAAACTGGGCACAAATTATACTCCAATTTTAAAACGAACAAAGCTTGTGTTTTCAACATGGTGGCTAACATTTTACGTATTTCATCGTCACATTTCCTGGGTTATTTTATGTGAATGATAATTGTTTTTTCTGTGGGTCACTGTGGATGTTTAAGGAGGTTTCATCGCTGTGTAAATGTAATGTGACATTTGTTTGTTTAAGTGTTGTACTTCTGTCTTACACTTCCCATTCAGTGTGGTGATGTGCGTCTACAGTATGTTAAAGTGTCATACTTCTGTCTTACACTTCCCATTCAGTGTGATGATGTGCGTCTACAGTATGTTAAAGTGTCATACTTCTGTCTTACACTTCCCATTCAGTGTGGTGATGTGCGTCTACAGTATGTTAAAGTGTCATACTTCTGTCTTACACTTCCCATTCAGTGTGGTGATGTGCGTCTACAGTATGTTAAAGTGTCATACTTCTGTCTTACACTTCCCATTCAGTGTGGTGATGTGCGTCTACAGTATGTTAAAGTGTCATACTTCTGTCTTACACTTCCCATTCAGTGTGGTGATGTGCGTCTACAGTATGTTAAAGTGTCATACTTCTGTCTTACACTTCCCATTCAGTGTGGTGATGTGCGTCTACAGTATGTTAAAGTGTCATACTTCTGTCTTACACTTCCCATTCAGTGTGGTGATGTGCGTCTACAGTATGTTAAAGTGTCATACTTCTGTCTTACACTTCCCATTCAGTGTGGTGATGTGCGTCTACAGTATGTTAAAGTGTCATACTTCTGTCTTACACTTCCCATTCAGTGTGGTGATGTGCGTCTACAGTATGTTAAAGTGTCATACTTCTGTCTTACACTTC
>NMRA01000028.1:756641-792259 GCA_002633005.1 Phoronis australis
TTCAGGGAGTTTGATTTTAATTTGAAATGGCCACTTATACCCTTCATTCTTCCCACAGCTGTTGGAGGCGTGCTCACTGTGTTATGAATGCCTGTGCAATGAAGAGTACGCCATCGCTGGCAAGTGTCAGGTGGCCCGCTCATCTCTTATTGATGGACTGAAGCAGAAATATGATCAATCATATACGGACTACTTTGAAGATGTGAGTACACTGTTGCTGTTTCTATGGTCGCTCTTACACTTCGCACTCGACATTTATATGGATAGCTTGTTCAGTTATCAGCACCTGAAGCTCTGGAGAATCACCACATTGGGTCTAAAATGCCAGTAGGTGCTTGTGTCATTTCACTGAAATTTATGGCACTTACAATACAGTTTACTCAGTACTAGTGTACTAGTGTATATGCAGGGAAAATAGTCAGAGAGTAAACCATAAGACCAACGTGTACATGCTCCTTCTTTATTTGAAATGAGAATTAGCAATAAATTTACTCTGGAATATGCGTTTTTACGTTTCGAGATAATTACACATTTGGTTGATGACTTCAGTTTTGTACATTTTGTGTAATTAAAACCATGTTTCACGGTAACTCTCTAAACTTCATACAGTAACATTGAAAACTTCTCAACATTTCACAGCTGAATTATATTTTACAAGAGGCTATAGTCTTAATGTTTATGCTATACTAAAACAAAATTTTTATGCTATACTGGAACAAACTGTGATGGGGATAACGAAAAACCATTTTTTTTGGCAAAATAGCTTATTCAGTGCTTACTATGCCTACCAATTATTAGTAATGAACTCTACTGTTATCATTCATGTACTCCATTTTTCAAAACAATGAATCTCATTTTCCTTGCTTTTAGACTGGATTTGATGATGAGAAAAACGTGATTTCTGTTGTTCAGTACTAGTTTCCATAATAAAGTGAAGTGTAGTAAACTTGCTTGATTTGTTTGTTTGTTGACAGGAGGAGGCTGATGAGGATGAGGCGTATGCTTTGTTGGCCAGTCTCAAGAGATTGTATGCATTCTATGGGTAAGTTGGCCAGTCTCAAGAGATTGTATGCATTCTATGGGTAAGTTGGCCAGTCTCAAGAGATTGTATGCGTTCTATGGGTAAGTTGGCCAGTCTCAAGAGATTGCATGCGTTCTATGGGTAAGTTGGCCAGTCTCAAGAGACTGTATGCATTCTATGGGTAAGTTGGCCAGTCTCAAGAAGAGATTGTATGCATTCTATGGGTAAGTTGGCCAGTCTCAAGAAGAGATTGTATGCATTCTATGGGTAAGTTAGCCATTAATCCCAGCTTGAAACATATAGTTTTGGACACACTGTTAACATCGACAAGTTAGAATGTTGAATTAATGCCGTGTTGCCGCACGAGTAGTTCAGTATGAAGTCACCCTATGCTACATGGCAAATGCACTGGTTGATGTCCACAGGTTGATGTCCACAGGTTGATGTCCACTGGTTGATGTCCACAGGTTGATGTCCACTGGTTGATGTCCACAGGTTGATGTTTATAGTTAAACTTCGACAGGTGGACGTCTACAGGTAGATGTCTTCATGTAGATCTTGTGCCAGAAGACAAAGCTAAACTAATAGTCGTAGCTGGGTTCGCTCGTTTCTTTGTTATCTGTCTAGCATCATTAAGATGAGCAACTAGGTCTGTAGCACTCCCACCCTATAATGAGTCGTCCCCCATTGTTACCCACAGCTGCCATGACCTGTCTAGTTGGGACCTCTGGGACCATCTGTTCAGTATCCTGAAGATGGGTAACGAGAACTCCAGTATCCCCCACCAGATTGTGTGCCGCGCGCTCGGGTGCTGTGCACTGGCCATCATATGGTACTTGAAGCAGCAGGATGAACACAACCCTGATAAGGTGAACACAGTGCTTCTAGTAATCATTAGTTGAAGTACTGTTATTACTACTATAGTTAATTGTATTATGACTCAGCCTGCATTTAAAAGATCTCTAAGTAGTAGGTTAGAGAAACACAAATTGAAGTAAATGTGTGACATTGCGACAGCTGGAATGTACAGTAAGTTCACAAATTTTTAATTCAGCTTAATAGCAATTTTTCGTTGCTTCTGCAGTTAACTTTTGGTTGTTGTTGACAATGTTTCAGAATGAGATGAAGAAACTGAAGAAGAGGCAGACTGATCTGATGAAGATGTGTTATGACCTCATGTATCACCAACATGACAGGGTCAATGAGGAGGTAGGTAGTCACAGCATGTGTTATGACCTCATGTATCACCAACATGACAGGGTCAATGAGGAGGTAGGTAGTCACAGCATGTGTTATGACCTCATGTATCACCAACATGACAGGGTCAATGAGGAGGTAGGTAGTCACAGCATGTGTTATGACCTCATGTATCACCAACATGACAGGGTCAATGAGGAGGTAGGTAGTCACAGCATGACAGGAGCCAAGGTTTGTGACGTGTGTTGTTAACATTGTTTATTGCCTATCCTTATACCTGTCTCTAAATTTCATCTCATGTTATACATCAACAGCCTGTAACTATTGTCAAATTCATGTGAGTGTACAATGAAATGATCAGTGTAATCACCTCACCTTATATACATCAACAGCCTGTAACTAACGTAACATTCATGTGAATGTACAATGAAATGATCAGAGCCGTTATGTTGTTCCAGGCATTCATCACAATATGTGACTTGTTAATTGTGTTCAGCAAGCAGCTTGGTGAAACTAACGCTGTACTGAAGCCTCTGGTGTATGAGCCAGATAAGGCAGTGCAGAATCAACTTGGTACCTTCCTTAATGAGAAGGTGTTTGTTGAAGACGATGATGGTAAGTAGACAGTTATCTTGTGCTTGTATGTTCTCTATAGTGGGAGACTTTTGGTAAGTGAGTGGTCACATGAGATGGCTGACCTCTACTGCAATTCATCAACAAATGTTAGTACTAATATGTCACAATGAGTGGCACAGAGATATTTTGCTTTCCATAAATATATGTTGTTTTTTTTGATAAATTGAGCCATTTCCAGACATTTTGCTTAAAAGGAAGTTATATGTCGGCGTTGGGACAGTTAAGAGTCATCCGACATTGCGTCCTCAGTTAGTGGTCAGTTGACTTACGAAGCCATTCCCTCTTCAGATAGGAAGCTCTTAGATACAGTCCGTGTTATTTTCAAACACTTTTCAGAGGGGAATGTGCCTCGGTATTTGGCCCCAAAATCGAGGGCTCTGCGCTGCCATTTGTTTAACAAATTCTGCATACTGGAGGGGCTTCTGCCAAACTACTTACAATTTATGGCTGCAGTGTTTGTTTACAACTACACCCACAACAGTGACCCCTATTGTGATTAGTTGATGTTGATGTTGTTTTTATTCAGATGAAGTGGACGAAAATGTGAAGATCGAAGAGCTCCACAATCGTCGTAACTTCCTGGCGTCATTTTCCAAGTTAATCGTCTACAACATAATCCCTATACGCAATGCAGCGGACATGTTCAAACACTATATGAAGGTGATCTGTCCGTCTATTTTGAATTACATACATGATGTGAAAAACAAATAACATTCAATAATTAATGGTAACGTGTCTTGTCACAGTGAACTGTGGAATCGAAATACCAAAGTTTTGTGATGCAGATCACATTTATTGTCTCACCTGTATTCCACACAATGTGTAAGAGCACCTTTCCTTTTCATTAAATCAAGTTTGCACCTGATGTTTGTACAAAACATTTTGTCTTGATGTGTTGTGTTGCATTTTGTATTTAAGCTCTACCCTTCTGAAACAACACAGCACACCCTAGTGGGCGTATATTTAGGACTCTAGGAAGACCAACAACATATCATTTTCTGAATATACATCTTAGCGCTTACTTTCAGAGTATCATATAATGTGTTTACAGTTGGTTTCAGAAATTAGGAATTTCAAAAAAACAGCAAAATCTTAATTGGTCACGGAGGGGTGAAATTGAATAGACTTTTAGTTCACTTGTGTCCATCACTAAGTGTAATCCTTTATTACTGTCTTCATTTTTGTTTTCAGTTCTACAATGACTATGGTGACATTATCAAAAACACCTTGAGCAAGTCGCGTGAGATTAGTAAAGTTTGTACGTCCAAGACTCTGGCTACTAGTCTGACACAGGTGGGTGGAACAGGGGTTGTATTTTAGTCTTAGAAAATTTTCGCAGATACCAGTAAATATGGAACAAGACTGTATTCATAAAAAGATAAAATTATTTTAAGGGATTTATAAGGTTGATGATAATAATAATACAATTTCTGCAAATAGCATCCTATGCTTCTAGATCTCCTGGAATGTGTGTCGACATTTTGCTTTTGACACCAAAACATCAATTTGGTTGAAGTACATGTATTTGTGAATCGTCTTGACATCATCACAGGCAGATTGAATATTTCCAGTTTAAAGGAACCATATCCAGGTTCCCCTAATTTGCAACAATTCCTAGAAACGCTGTACAAGTAATTTCATTCATCAGCCATTCAACAAACCTACGCCCACGTTTACTGACAATTTTATGATTGTAAACAACCTCTTTCGGTCGTTACAAAAATTCCGGTGCAGAAAACTTCTCATCATTTTGTGTAACCGACGAATTCGTGGTTTTAAGCCATGAGCTTTTTAGCATTTTGATAGACTGCTCATTGATGCTTTTGAGGAAAGTATTTAGTTTTATTGTTAATATATTTTCTGGACTGAAAACCTGCACACTGTAGGTACGTTTGCGCGTATGTGTTACACCTGTTCACTTGCCTTACAGTTGTTCCAAGAGCTTCCTAAGGCTCACGCTGGCACAGTGGACAGGAGTACAGAATCTTTCCAAGCCATCAAGGAACTGGCCAGAAGATTCGCGTTGTCATTTGGTTTGGATCAGATTAAGAATAGGGAGGCAGTTGCTGCTATGCACAAGTTAGTGTCCTTGTTCATTGTCTTAAAGGCACACTGTTGGATTCACGGCCTAAACGCATTTTTGGGATTATTGTATAGACTCCTTCAGGTTATTAGCTTTGACTAGAGCTATGAAACAACAAAATCTGCTGACTGTAAATTTGTGATTTTATTATTTTATATTGTATTGGTTTTTCTAAAATATGTCAGTGATTTAGATTAAGGTAAAAGTGTTTCATTAGGAGAATCGTGATACTCAAGCTTATTATAATTAAAATTCTCAGTTTGAATAAGTCATTCATGACAGATGCAAGGTAATGTTCTTAAAAGTTCACAAAATGCATCATTGCATTGTTGTCTATGCTCTTTTTGTGGAGTGCACCTCTCACAATTTCTCATCTTTAGAGAGGGCATTCAGTTCAGCTTGACCCCAATGGAGAACCCTGATGACCCGACTGGAGCGCCACCTAACTTGGCCTTCCTGGAGATTTTGTGTGAATTCACCAACAAACTTATGAAACAAGATAAAAAGACAGTGTGAGTGTTTATGCAGTTTCCTAGTCTTTCATCAGCATGAATGAAATTCTTATGGAAAATGCATTTTTCAAAGTCACATTAGCGTTATTTAGACCGTAATATGTTTACACTTAGTGTATCTGACGCAATCAAGACTTCAGTTGATCCATGGCATTTACTCTCGGAAAAAGCTTATAATGCATTCCAGACTAAAAGAAATGTCATTGAACGTGGCTATAATTACAAAATATTTCTGGCCTTCTATACACTATTGGCGATAAACATTTTTTAAATGTCGTTTCCATCTTTAGGAAGGTAATTTAATTTGTTGCAGTGATTTTAATTTTTTCTCCCGAAAGAATTAGCATGCAACATTTCCAATGGTTATGTTTTTGTGCATTACAGTGTGAACTATCTGGACAAACTTTTGTCTGCTGGCATGCCACCAGGGCGCTCTGACGACTGGACGCCTCTCTTGACATACAGGAACAGTCTTGTAGCTGGAGAAGAAACCGAGCGTTCTGTGGTCTCCGTTAATCCACCTGGTCGTCCACGCGGGGGCCGGCGCCCCAAGAGACGATTTGAGGGTGAGGAGGACAGTCTTTCCAAGCAGCCTCGCACCCCTGGTACGCGCCCTCCACCAATGATGGCTTCTACAGCATTAAGAGGTCACGGGGGTCGGGAGTTAGAAGATGATGAACATTCCGTACAGTCGTCGCTGGCCCAGGAGTCAGAGCATGGATCTGAAAGGGACTTTGAGGACCAGTGAGTAGGCGCACTATCATGATGTGGAGTTGGGCGACCTCTGATATAGAGGCTGGCAACATAATGAATTCTCTTATAATACACATAATCATCTTGGTTGTGTTACCAGTGAAACCAAATTTGTTGATTGTGTATACCAGTGCAAGGTGTATACCTGTGCATGTGTATACCTGTGCAAGGTGTACAATCTGTATGTGTTGAGAGCAAACAATGCGCAACATATTCACTACATTAGTGTGAGTGTATCCAATGAATGAATGATATTATGCTGTGGGATGCACTGGGATGAATTGTCATTTGATAATTATGCCTGTGTTGCATATAGTTATAAGTGTACATCAGAATTGACGTGAAAAGAATAAGCGTTTCCAGTCTTTGTTTGAAAGCATAATTTGTGTACTACTGTGTAATCCTTGACTAATAGTCTCATTTTTATATTCTACATCAGTTTTATACACAATTCAGTGTCTTAGTACTTTGATATTCACGGCCTGTTTCTTTGGGAGCCACCACATTTGCATGTAAAGAAGTTTTTAAATACTACAGTCATTAATTAATAAGGCAGTGACTACAGTGGTCAGGTTTTTATACCTGTAGATCTATGATGTCGTCAGTGGGTGGAGTGAGCCAGGCGTCGTGGTTGAACAGTCAAAAGAGGGCACGAGATCTCCAGCGACAACAGGAAATGAGTTACACGCGCTCCATGAGGACACCTAATAGGTAATCTCCTTTCAAAATGTGTTATTTGAAACATTGTTGATTGGTAATACATTTAGTTTACGTCACATTGTGGTATTTGATGAAGTAGTCTATGTGAAGTTTGCCATGTGTTTGGTTCAACTGAGATGAACTAGTTATAGTTGCCACATAATTTGCATCTCTGATTTCATTTTGTTTTGCCTTATCTGAATGATTTATTATTGTTTCCAGGCCAGCAATGGGAGAACACCATGAGGACAGCTTGTCAGAGTTTGAGTCACCCCAGCCTTATTAGTTCCTATCACCCCCAACAGGTGGTCTGTTGATCTTAGTGACAGCTGGGTATTTGTTATAAGAGGAAATGAAAAGGTCTAACAATCGTTATCATAGTTTTAACTTCAAAAGCTATGATGTCTGCAGATTTGAATGATGTATGGAAAATAGATTTTCATCCAATAAAAAGTTGAGCCTAAATTATTCCCTGTTTGGAATCTGTGTTGCTTTTAGTAAGGTTTTATGTTTTGTAATGTTGTCTTTTTATAAATGTTTTTAGATTGATCAGTGTATTTACCTTCAGTACCATAAAATAAATGTTTACCAACTGATTCTGGTTTTATAAAGTGTATTAAGAACTTACTACAGATGCCCTTAATTGTCTTACTTGGGGCTGTTCCAGCAAAATCTGTGTGGGAGGGGGGGAGGCAACTGAAATAAAAATTTATGGGTGGTTGCGTTTGATTTAAATTCAAAATGGTTGGTGGTCGTACTTCAAAAAAATAAAAATTTACAGGTCGTTGTTGTTTCATTTGGCCATAAATGTTTGATGGTGGGTAATTTTAGTAAATTTTATAAACAATCCGCACAGAATCAAAAACTGAAACAAAAATGCAACTTGCAAAAAGCTCCGACTTTTTCACTCCCTCCGATCTCCTCATTGGCATGCCCATAACACCGTTTAACCACAGGTGCTCGAATTTCTCGATGGCTAATCACCATATACAAGAAACATATGTTTTCTTAGTTATGAATGACGTTAGTGGTGATGGAGGAACAGATAAACTCAAGTGCCTGTGCAGTCAACCACAAGAACAAAAAAAAAATTACGGGTGGTTGCATTTCAAACTTATAAAAAATTACGGGTGGTAGGCTGAAGAAATANTGTTTTGTAATGTTGTCTTTTTATAAATGTTTTTAGATTGATCAGTGTATGTACCTTCAGTACCATAAAATAAATGTTTACCAACTGATTCTGGTTTTATAACGTGTATTAAGAACTTACTACAGATGCCCTTAATTGTCTTACTTGGTCAAAACCTGAGCCTGGTCTCTAATCTTTGTACGCGAAACGAACTCTAAACTATTTTTGGAAATTTCTCTGCTCCTTTTGTGCGAACTTAAGATAATTGGTTATCAGACGGGGCTCGAATACATTATAGTTTATGCATAGGAGTTTCGAGTTCAAGTTTGCCCTTGAAGACCCTTGTATTCGTGCTACAAATTCGAGTAAAAACTCGAAATTTCGAGTTCAAACTCGAACTTATTGCTTTAATATTGGGTTTACAAACTGTGAACTAAGGGCAATAAATTATCTACGTACTAAGTTATTGTGTACTCGAGCATAGAATAATAGACACTTATCTTGAGTTCGCCTAAAAGTAGAGTATAAAGTGCCAAACCTAATTTCGAGTTCCATTTCGAGTAAAAAGATTGGAGACTGGGCCCTGAACTTATGTATTTTTGTCAGTTCACTGACACGGTACTTGTTATTAATGCAACTTTGTACATTTTACAATGACCACAATCAGAACGTCAATCTGGGTTCCATTGAATTACAATAATTTGACATCCATTGTGGTACTCTACTGTGGTAGGTCACTACATTGGTGTTGCACTCCACTGGACTTTTTTTAATAGACTTGAACTGTATTAATTAAATATAGCCTCCAGGTGTCAACTTCTACTGAAGACTTATTTGCTCACTAACACCAACTTTACGCGGCAAACCTCCACAGCCTTTTCCCGTGACCTAATTATTTAACCTAACAAATCTCCAAGCAAGCATCATTTCTCTTTGTAATTTTCTTTTTTAATATATTGTCTGTGATACTACTCGTTTCTTTATAAGTCAAAGTCAGATTGATAATCCAATGCTGCTGTTAAAGCTGTAATATAAAGTAAAAGGTTAATTTTCAAACAATTCCGGTCTGAATTTTGAACATTAAAAAGCAATAAGTGGCAATTAATTTTTGACATAGCAATTTTACGATGACAGCTACAAACCAGGACACCCACCTTTGCCAAACCTTACATTGTGTACATTCCCAGTAACTTTGCATAGCACATTAATGTTGAAGCTTGGCTGCTTCTTCCATTAGTTGAACAGTCTGTGCTGTCTTGTGCAACAAATAAGTGATTAGATATAATAGCATTCTCCATACATTTATTTCACCATGCTCCATGCCATAACAGTGCAGTGCCGTGATGAACTTCATCAACATTTAACATTTCAGCGTTAGTTAGTGAGCAAACAGAATAACTAGCGTATCACAGCTGAATAGCAAGTACATTAATAATTATATTTAATATTAACCATAAAATAAAATAGTCTACATTATGATAAAATTGTTAATATAAAATGTCTGCTTAAAACGGAAAGCAGGTAGGGGGGGGGTAGTGATCTGAGGGGGGGTACTGTTCTAAGGCACTTTGGTTTATTCACCAGTTACAATTTAACTATTAACATCTATTCTGTGGTAACAAAAGATGACCCACAAACAAAACAACCCATTATTCACATGTTAACACTTATGCAGCGTCATCTTGGTTCACATTTTGGAGTGAACTCCTTGGTTTTATTTTTTCACCAGCGACTTAGCTTTCCACTAACACTTCACAAAACCACAGATGCTTCAATGGAAAGATTCACTGCCGCCCACTTCATTCCAGCAAGACTTTGGCGATTTTGACTTTACCTGGTTTAGCGTTGCTAAATTAGGTAAAGTCAAACTAAACTGCACACCAACATACACTCGATAAAAGGCTCTTCTATTCAAAACTTGCTAAATATTGCAAACAGGACACAATTCTTAAAACCATTACGTGTTTTTAAACACAATGGACTCGGTAGAAACTCCAGCACAATTGTTCTTAACGTTTTTCATTTACGTATATACATAGGAGTCTAACCTTTCCACGAAGTTCAATTCATAATTCCCAAGGAGGTCACCAAACCCAACAACAAGGTCACAAGTTTGGTGAACTCCTTGAAAATCATGAATTGAACTTTGGCGAAATGTACTGGTGTATATATGTAAATGTAGAACGTTAACAACTGTGCTGGGGTTTCTGCTGCTTATATGTCCCAAAACAAACATGGTCAATACAATAAGACTCAACTGAAACATTCCGCTTCAAATGATTTTCAACTTTTAAATTTATGTTATGATAGAGTTGCTTAACAAGAGAAAAATGATACGACACTGCAAACTAGTTTTTGTGTCTATAAACAACCACAAATGTATTAAGAACCAGTTGAAAAGTGCAAAAGGTTATTTTAACAAAAAAACTAGTCGACAATCTCTACCTATACCATGAACATAGCGAGTTAAAAAGCGCAATAGATGTTATGCAAACCAGCAAACAAAAGTCTCTATAAATAGCCAAGGATAAAACTGGCAAAAGTTTAGAAAAAACTACTCTAGTTATGTAACATCAATTCATACAACTATTTCATCAGTGTTAAAATATTATTTACAAATAACAAACCACGATCTAACTGCACATACCTGTATTAACACAATTAAAAAATAACGCCATGCTAGAGATAAATTATTTAATCATTATGCAATAAATTTCTATGTAACAACAGAATCGGCGACAATGAAGTGAGATTGTTCTTAGAGTTGATCTTGAAAATTTTTTGCAATTTACAAAAGCTGAATTAATATTGTGCTTCATGTGGGTCACAAGAAGACGAACAGCTGCATATGCCAACAATACAGGTGACCAGTTAACTTTACTTGGGTAAGTAGCAGAAGAAACCATGCGCTTCAAATGCTGAGCCAGCTTTAATAAACAAACAATTGTGAATAATTTTCAGATACGAGTGCCCGGAGGCTGGTTGTGAAGCATCACTAGACTGACCAACTAACACGTCCTGTTCACAGGACACCTATACACTACCTGCAACGTAACACTCGAATGTTCAACAATGAACATCTGACAATAACAAGAAGACTGGAAATGATTGTTCAACCTGTTGTTCATGATGTTTACTGGATTTTTGAGGGTTTTTACTCAGAAATTCACAAAACAGCACCTATGTACATGTATATGACTGAAGTTAAATACAGCAAGCATTATCATGACTAGGAGAGACCCTTCAACCAGTTAAGATTGTACTATGAGCTCCAAACATAACAATGTCAGATTGTATAACAATGCATTAAGACTGACTAACACTAAGTTTAGATGGTGCTGTTTCAGAGAGTAACTATAAAACATGGCTAGAAGACCATTATGATGAATGTAAAATACATAACAATTATTAACTTAACAAATGAAATCAGACCTGTAATGACTTTAACACGAAAAAACTTCACGTGTGCGCTGCAACCAAATATAGTACAATAACATCAACACCACCCATTGACAAAACATGACCACATGGGACGTGTCCATTACTACACTGGCCAATAGCACAGCACGTAGTAACAAGTACAATAGGAATATTCTGAAACTATAGATTACAGTGACTGATGATCCCTAGAAGTATGGAAGTACACGTATGCCACGCACTTAAATATCCTCTCCACTCTTTTAAGTGGTGCCCTCTGAAGAAGTAATAAGGAGTATTTACAAACAATTGTCAGCCATTACCCTTTCCACTACCCCGCCGCGCGCTCTCAACAACTCGCTTTGTTTCACTCAGAGCTGCGGTACGAACAAAATCAATTTCTCTGTACTCCGTCGGGGACATGCTCCCCGCCGGCGGGGAATGCGGCTGAGTGCTGGCCTTGTCCGAAGTGGTTGAACTGGACTCTAGGTCCAGGTCCAAGTACTGGATCTCCCCTTTCTGTCTCTGGTGGGGTAGGGGCGGGGGAGGAGTCTGGCTCAGGGGGCGAGTAGATCTCACTGGTGGCAGATCATATGTCTGAAAAAGCAGAACAAACTGTCACTTTTTGGGTGACTATAACAGAGCATCCTTTAATATTCAATTTTCACATTGTTCTAAGGCTTGAACGACTGACCTTTAAACCAGCTTTCTGGTCATACAATTGAGTCTAACAGGGCCGTCCCAAATAACACAGTGATAGAACTCTTCTTTGTCCTGGAGATAAGAAAGTGCGTGATCTAGTTTTGGAAATCAGGAAAATTTTCGTGTTGGCAAAGAATTTCAGATCAAGCATCCACGGGTATCTGTCCTGTTTAACAAACCTTTTCACGTCGGAGTTGAAGACCACAGCACAACAGTAATACTTCGTTAGCTTTGGAAGGATGAATAGAATAATGCAATCGAGAAAAACTTGTAAAGAATCAGACACCAACAAATAACATGTAAAACTTCAGTGGCACGGCAACGTGGCACTAAATGTGCCTGACAAATGTTTACGGCACTGTGGGTAAATACAGCGAGATTCAAGTGTCGCTGTGTAATCCAGGATGGCCCTATTGTGGTACATACACAATGGACAGGTAGATAAGCACCACCTATTGAACAGGTAGATAAGCACCACCTATTGAACAGGTAGATAAGCACCACCTATTGACAAACATTCAAAAACAAATACTACATTTAGGTAACAATCCTTTCTCCAGCCAGTTACTACACAGCCTGGATCATCTTATTCAAAATCTTGTGTGTAACCACCTATATTAGTTCGGAACCCAGATCAAGTTATATTTAACAAAATTTGCCTCAAGAAGAATTGGTCTAGTTTTTAAGAAGATTAAAGCCAACATTGGGGTTCTGTTGACTAAGATGCAAAAGGCCGATTACCTTGGAGACACGATTCTACTTCCATTACTGCCTCCCTTCCTCACTCTCACTATACATGCATGTAAGCTGTGCTCATAGCATGAGTCAGTTTGCTTATGGAAACTAATTGTTGGGCTACATAGGCTGGCTCACTACACTATGCTGGTACAGCAGGGTGAGGAAGGTGACTTTTAATACCAACATATGTCGTTAAAATGAGGAGTCAGGTATACTAATGAAAACGAACAAAAATCAGGAATATGTTGTAGTCAACAAGCATACTGCAGTTGCATCACATTATTGTGTGAGATGTGAGCTCAAATGTGTTGAATCACTTACACCCTGGTTGCCCTCTAGGTGTCACCCTTGTGCCAGTCAAAACAATCAATGCCTAACAGCATGCATGCATCACACAATAACTTTGACAAGAGTCATAAATTGACCCGTAATGTATCACAACTATTCACTCCAAGCTTGGCACATTTTCTTACACTGTAAACACTTAAAACCAATTGAAAAGCAGAAACACCCAACTTTCAACTTTCCTGAGGTGAGGCAGAAATTCCATACAACTACAAAAATTTGGGCAAACAGTAAAATAATCTTGAACCATATACAGCTAAATGAGGTCAGTGTGTTTCAGCAAAGAAATAACTTTATT
This sequence comes from Phoronis australis, assembly GCA_002633005.1. Lineage (NCBI taxonomy): Eukaryota > Metazoa > Phoronida > Phoronidae > Phoronis > Phoronis australis. The sequence continues at coordinate 770,172 of NMRA01000028.1, forward strand.
GAGAAAACACTACTGCTGACTGGAAAAACCACCTTTGATATGTTTTTGACAAATATCAAATTATTTTGAAACAAAACCTATCCCAAATGGCAATGAAAGGACTAGTTGTCGGACAATACTGAATTTCAAAAAGAGTCCAAGCTATCTACAATACAAGAGTACTAGGCAAAAAGCTTAATTCTGACGAAGGCTGCACGTCGCAGTCCACATCATAACACCGTCCTTAGACTGGCTTATAAATACAGTGAATACGATACAGTTGAACACATGATATAAATTTCAACAACCCCAACTCCTTCAGAGCAATGCTCTGTGTAGATGTGACGAGTGCAGCCTGTGCTGGTCTTAAGCAACATAATACCCCAAATGCAATGTGAAGCACCCACTGCGTGTGTGTGTGTGTGTGTGTATGTGCGTGTGTGTGTGTGTACATGTATGTGTGTAAAAGGGACTCTACCTCAGACTCTATGTCTATTGGATACACATCAAATGGCACCCAAGAGACTGACCATTCATAGTCCTAAGTAAAGAACACAGTAATTACAGTGCAACAATCTCTTTGTTGTAATTACCCTCAAAAGCCAAAGGATTACCTCGTTAATGACCAAAATAAATAAACTTGGTATTTGGTTTAATGTTAACAACGGCATCAATTACTCATAAGAGGTCATTAGTCAGCACTGGATTTCACAAAGCCTCTTGGTTTATAGTTCACTGTCAACATGGTCTTGGAAAACAACAAAAAATTAGCTCACACCCAACATACTGCAGTCAGCATGTTTACACATTATAGAGTACCCCAATCATTGCCTTGCATGATATCCAGGTATTAGTTCACTCGTACCCTCACCAAGGCCACATTTATCTACAAGCAAGTCTTTGAAATTTCAAGCAGAACTGTCCGGTGTGGATAAATTTAAATTTAGACGACGATTTGCTATGTGACACATGATACACACATTAGAAGACAGTAACGACCGAGCCATGCCAGGAACTGTTCTCAACAGCCATAAGAAGGTGCAGCAAAGATACCCACCGAAGAAGGATCGTCGTCCGCGTCAGAGCCTGACTCTGAGTCTGAGCTGGACTGCATAGCCTTCATCCTCTGAGGCAGCTGTATGTGGTTGGTGGAGACAGGAGGCACAGGGCTGTAGACATAACAAACACATGGTTACAAAAGCACGCAAAGCTGGCTGAGCAGATGCACACTATTGAGAATAGATTGGTTTAGGTTGGCTGCTGGTTATAGTCATTCAGTTATTGCTGGTATGCAAAGGTGAACAAATCCCAAAACTGGTTATTTGACCAAGTCACTATGTGGGTAAATCAAGGATGATGAAGCCATCGTCAAAACAGAAGATGTGGCAAATACATTGTAGCAACACATTGCTTGCTTACACTGGACTTGCTTATTTAGTAAATGTATCTACATTCCTGTAGCTTCCAGGCATAATTAAATGTCCTTTGTCAGTGGCACAGCAGGAGTAGAGAACTTACTCTACACAACAAATGTTGGCTTGCAAAACACATACAAGACACAAAAGGCAGGAAAGAATGCCTGGCTGTACTACTGACTAAACAATGCCTGGCGGTACTACTGACCAAACAATGCCTGGCCCTACAACTGACCAAACAATGCCTGGCCGTACTACTGACCAAAGAATGCCTGGCCGTACTACTGACCAAAGAATGCCTGGCCGTACTACTGACCAAAGAATGCCTGGCCGTACTACTGACCAAAGAATGCCTGGCCGTACTACTGACCAAAGAATGCCTGGCCGAAATACTGACCAAGGCTATTAAGATTGTAGTTAGTAGATCTCCGACTCATCTCTCTCAAGGTGTGGAAATGGCAAGAGGCACAGTTCACTGTAATGGCTACTATAGTCTATCAAACTACTGAACTGCACAATATTTTGTCAAAGGTGTCAACTAATGCTAAAGGTATGGTCAAGACAATTAGTCGTAAATTGTCCATTTGGAAAAAGTGGGAAAGTTAACAGCAAATAGTGTAAGAGCAATGTTACATATGGACAAAAACAAAGAAAGTTGGAATTATCGGAGTGATTTCATTTTGTCCTGTAGTAACTATTCTACGTATCAGATGAAATAGTACTGGAAATAATTAAATGTTTAGAGATGAAACCAGACCTGTGAGATAGAAAATGAGACACGGGTTATAGCAACACAGTATATAACTGCACCACCAGCCATATTGCAAACATGGACTATAGCAACACAACTGCTCCATCATCCAATTTGGCAAATACGGACTATAGCAGTTCAGTATATAACTGCACCACCAACCATATTGCAAAGATAGACTATAGCAATACAATATATAATTGCAGTACCATTCATGTTGCAAACATGGACTACAGTAACACAGCATATAACTGTATTACCATTCATAATGCAAACAAAACAAACAAGGATGAAGCGGTGCTATACAAACCAAAATTAGACCAACAAAGTTTCTCTATCATGCCAGTTAACAGTCAGTCACTCTAGCAACTCTGATGGTGAGTTCCGCTCATGATCAGTTGTCATGACGGAGAATTCTGGGTCATTTCGCTAGATCCTATTTTGGCATGCACTGTAGATAAGAAAGAAGTCAGCCCACACAAGGGTCAAAATGGCATGGACGCTACATACCCCTGGAATGGTCCTTTGTCACGTGACAAATGATGCCAAACACAAAAACATGGTCAGAGTACAATTTCAAATCAAACCATGGAAAATGTAGCGCAAGTTGACTGACTACTCACAACAATTCACCAGCACTGACTTGAGGTTGTCCAAATAGACCTTGACCTTCAACCTTACATGTACTGTATTACATACAGTATACTACATGACTCTAAGAGGTTTCCTAAAGCCACAAAACAACCAATCTCGGCAACATTGAAGTCAGTGAATTGGAAGGCAAATTTGTTACAAAACAAGGTCAGAAGTGACTTTCAAACCATCAGAGAGCTGACGATAGGTTATGCAATAAACTGAATGAGGTCACAACACTTAGGCGCCAAAAGGAATTCTTGTTCACTTCAAAGGAAAGAGTTCCATTCCCTGTCCAAAGGTTAGATTCAGATAGTGCTACAAGAGCTTTGTTACCTTGTGGCTTTAAGTCAAACACCTACATAAACAAATGACAACTTACGGTGCTGACATTTTCCTAGGTGGAATGACTGGAGACTTCTTCTTAAAACTCCTCGACCGTGGAGTTTGTACAATATTACAGCTGTAAGTGTCTGCCAAGTCACCTGTAGTAGAAAAGATTAAATTTAATTAATTTTAGGGTTCAGTAAATACCTGCCTAATCCAAGTGCACACTTGCTGACAACAAACGCTGAGAGACAAACTGCAGTTCAATCTCGAATGTTCGGCTTTAATTGACCTATCGGCAGGACTTTGAGGGACGGCTTAACTGACCAATCAGAACGCAGAACTCTTGACACACCTTCGTTTCCAAGCCGCCATTTTACCTGACAAACAACACGTTGTCAGGTAAAACTTATTGTTTCTTTGTTGACTTTTCGCAAGGGGAAGGAGCTTGCGATGGGTCAATTTCGGGGTCATTTAGTGCCAACTCATCTGTGTAACTCATGATGTAGTAGCACGCAAAATGAAAGACACTGTCTTATCTTTAGTTTACATTAAAAATAAAATTGAAAATATTAAAATTTTCACTTTTTAACATTATAATAAAAAAGTTAAAGTTCAAAGATTAATTTCAGACTTTGAACTTAGGACAACTGCAAAAGCGTTAATTTAGAAACATAAACTAATAGACAATGTATGTTAACGAAAACCTGCATGGGCTTTGAACTGAACAAAGTAATGTTATGACTGCATGTGGTCTCATTCACCCCAGTTTAAGTGATGTTTGATTGTGAGTGGCCTCAGTCATCCCATCTTAAGTGATGTTATGACCATGAGTGGTCTAATTCATCCTAACTTACCTATGTCTGTCTGTTCTGGCAGCCTGAGTCCACTGTAAGGCGGGACCCTGGTCATCACACTAACAGATCGACCAGTGATCACTGGTCGACTAGGTCCAGAAGGTAGCTCGGTGTAGGCACTGGAAGAGTTGTTCATTTGACTGTACACTCCATTCCTAGCTGATGGAGGTACTGAGTAAGTACTGCGTACATCATGTGACAATCTGCCTGCAGATGGTGGAGGCACAGAGTAGGGGCTGACATGTTCATTCATAGGTGTGTACGACTGGCCAGCCATGTCAGCATAGCCAGCCATAACTAAACTCTGCTGGCGTGGTGCTGGGATAGCTTGATTCAGCTCAACACTTCCTGTACTACTAGTGTCACTGAATGAGGTTGGGTCGTGATCATGCACTCTAAGTCTGTCCACTTCCTGCAATGGAGGGAGTACGCCACCCAGTGGTGGAGAGTTCACGTAACGATGTCCACTTGGATCTGTATCAGTGATGTATCCTGTGGCAGCGTTCACGTATCTGTGTTGTTTCAGTCCAGGTGTAGTGCACGGCTGTGGAGGAGCAGGGGGCAGCTGTTCAACATCAGCCTGTTCTAATGTCCGGGGAAAGTCATACACGTCAAAGTCAGTAACACTCCCGCGGCCACCACTAGGTGGTGGAATGTCATAGACACTACTCGTGGTGCAGACACTACTTGTGGTGCTTGGGAAAAATATACGACCAGGGTTGGGGCGCATGTCTAGGTCCACTCGGTCAGTTTCTGGAGACATAGTCTTGGGGGGTCGAGGGGGCGGTGACCGGATCTCCTCACGCTCGGATGATACGTCACGTTCTGATGATGACCTAACAGGAGGAACATCATAGGGGTCTGCCGTGACGCGTGAGAAGTGGTCTGTATTGCTGCGAGGTCGGGGACTAGTTTCCAATAAGTGATCATCATTCTCCGGAGACCTACGCGGGGGAATGTCATACGTGTCTCCAGATGTCCGATAACCTGAAGAACTGGAAGTTCTGACGGAGTCTCTAGTACAGTCCCTAACAGGGGGGATGTCATAACAACTATCGACTGACGACTCTTCCCTCCTTCTGCGAGGTGCGTTCCGTACCGGAGGTACATTGTACAGTTCCATTGATTCCTTAGAGTTGGGCATCACTCGCACTGGGGGTGAGTCATAAAAGTCCTCATCAGCCGTAACTCGTTTCTCTGGGGGTGGGGGAGGTGGGGCATCAGGTATACTGGCCAGGCTATCACGCTTTGCGTTTGCATCCCACATATCAGTTTCAGTAGGGCCAGATGTGCACTCATCGAGAGGTATATAACCCCTCTCATCCTCTGATGGACGTTTATTTACAATACGTCCTGCAGATGGAGACACTCTCGCGCCTGGGCCCCAGCCTGGTGGTGGAGAGGCCGGTATGGAGTCCATTCTTTCTGGTGGCGGAGGTGCAGGGGACTCCATTGGGGGAACTGAAACCAAGAAGTAGATTTAATGAGAGCTGACTACAGGACTAGCATGATCACTAGATCAGAGCTAGAGAACTGTTTACTTCCTCATCAATGTGTTTTTTTAATTAAGACCAATTCATTACACAGTAGTGACTCATTTAGTCTATAGCATGGCAGGAATGGTTGGCGACATTTGAGAAATATGGTCTAACAGTGCACGTAACTAAAACATACAAACTATCATTTGCAAGTGGATTTTGTCTCAAAAAGTTAGAACAAGTATATCACATTATCGCAAGACACCATGCGTGCATGCCAATTCATGAATGCGTGCTAAAACACCTGGCAAAACCTATATATTTTTCACTAGCAAATCAGACATTACAAAGATCATACAACTGACCAGTTCCAACTTAAGAACTCTCCTGATGAAGAGTTAAAACAACAGCACCGCTTTCAACAACTGTATTACTGTCTAGTGAAAAGGGTAATGTACATCATAAACATTACAGTTTAGATACAAAACAGCTAGACATTAAATTAAGTCAGAGTTCAGCATCCTCGGTAATAGCTCAATAACTTTTACTTTTGATTTCAGTAAAGTTCCATTTGGGACAGGGTTTTCCCTGGCAAGCACCCAAACCTGGCTCACGTTTTGTGTTTTATTTTCACTTCATCACATTTCATTGTCTTCTCACAGAAACTTACTTAAGTTACAAACTACTTACACTTCACCATATCCTTTGTGTTCCCTCGGGAACTTACTACAGCTACAGTTTGTATACATGTGCTCCACAAGCCCCAATCAATTTTACACCAAAAGAACATTTTTCTACACAGTTCATTGGCAACTCCATAACACACGTGTCTAAATGAGGTTGTCCCCATGGTATGCTTCAATATATAAAAGTTGAAACTGTTGGAAATTCAAGAACATGAATGAAGTAGCACAAGTTAATATGGTAAAACAGGAAATTTCTGTTCAATACACAACCACTAAGAGTGTGCCAAAATCAAGAAATGAGCACTGGCATTGACGACACGTTCACTCATTCACTCGACACTTGGTCCGACATGTTGTGAATACTTCCCATATACATTACAGTCATGTATCTCACAACACTTCACAACTGATCTCTAGTTGCAGAACTCAATTAGCTGGTATCCTGGGTACATGTCCTAATTGCTGATGGCCGATAGAGGCAGTTTTGAAAGAAATGGAAAAGTATATTGGTCATTTCAATAGCTGGTTACAGGCCAACACCACACAGGGATTCCCCCGTTATCAAAGTGTCACTCCATAGCAATTTATCTAACACTGCTGATGAAAAACAGATTGCTCAGAACCCTGAGTTTTATTACATGCAACCTGTATTTGTCTTTTTTATCCATGTTTTACTCATTGCCAGTAAATATGATGAAAAACATCTTCCTACTTTGTCAGCTCAAGCAGTAGTTTGTCATCACCCGATTATAACCATTCACATAGGCATTTCTGCTAGTGACTACATGTCGCCCAAAAATGTGCTGCCAAAAATTACCCCCCCCCCCCAGTGACATGAATAGACCAAGAATTGACCAATCAGCAACAGCTAGTTTCAGTCCCTCATTGCCATACCAACCACCCAACAACTGCAATTTGCTAATCAAGAAGCAGAAGTAGCTATCACTCACTGTCATCATCATCATCATCTTCAGCAGGCTCCTCCTCCTCCTCCTGCTTCAAGTTACACACGTGACACAGGCAGTCCACCCAGCGTGTCATCTCATCCTCTGTAGCTGTTGCCAGGTAATAGGTACGGTCCCGCCCCTTGTGTTTGGTCCGGATAGAAAATAGGTATTGATAAAAAGCGGACTCCAGAGAGGCCACTACTTGTTCACACTGCTCGAGGTCAACATGGCTGACTTTCTTGGTCAATGATGCATCACGGTAGTAGTCCAGGGCATATGTGTCAGGCAAACTGCTAGCAGGTTTGTGCAGAACGAAATATCTCCGACGCCATTTCTGAAATAGAAAGTGGAACTATAATTACGGTAGTTCACATCAACATTTGATGTTCTTTGATCACCCCTTAGTCTGTTACTCCTTGTGTCTATTGGATTTGGTCTCATAATCCAAAATCTTCAGCCTGTGATTACGGCAGGCAGATGCCAACCTTTTTCCAATATGCAATTAAAAAATCACCCATTTCATATCAAAAACACCAAAAATACCAATCTATCAGCTGTCAAATTAGAACTCCCACAAAAAAATTTGATGACATATTAATTAGCTCGAGTTATCAGCATTTATTGGTCGAAACATACAACACAAAATCGGGACAAATTGACCAATCACATCACTAGTCATCCTTGATTGGGTTAAATGTGAAAAGTTATTAGATATAACTGCTCAGTTACCCGTGGTTAATACTATAATAAGGAATGACGTGGTGCCGCGTTAATGATGGTTGTGACACGGTAGTATTTGACCACACTGTGGCTCTTTTCACTTTTCTGAGCAACATCGGGGGAACTAAGGTATGGCACAAGTTAGTTCAAGAAACTTGATGTTGTGGATATAAAAGACTGGCATTAGAGCTCCATGGAGCTAATAATCCAATGAGTTTTGTCTCATTTTGGGATATTGAATTCATGATTGTGATATGCAGAGCTACAGAGGAAGGTTAAATGATGCTGGCAATGCAGTCACAAGGTAACTGAACGGTGATTTTGAGCACTTAGTTCAAAATGCCATCAATTCCCCTTGAATATTTGTTTCTGAACTTTTGAAACTTGATGCAAAACCATAACGTGCAAAAACTTTCACTGGTTGAAAACGGTCTTAAACAAAATGCTACACATTCCTGTGCTGCTTGTTTCAATTAATATCACAAGGGTCATTTTACTCCTCAGCTTGTGCCAAATTCAAACCATTATTAAACAACGTAGTAACTTTTGACTACCTTCTATTTTCTTGATAGTTATTGTAATACAGTTTCCAAATACAGTAACTTTGTCTCAAGTATCATTTGTGTAGAATCTAAGAGAGTATTAACACAAAATGGTACTTATTCCATAGCCTCAAGCTGCAAATACGCATTATCAAACTGTAAGGCACTTGTCCAACCTGACAAATTACATTGTATTCAAGCGTCTCTCCTCATCCAGCAAACAAAAGTCAGACTTGAAGACTGACCACACACTTTACACACTCTTGACTGGTTGCTTGGATGATACGAGTAACTCCAGTACAAACTAATTCATTGCCACTCAACTTGGTTCTAGCTCAAACCAAGTGAGCCGTGCCTGAACATGAGAACCAACCCGCTACAAATGTGGAACATTCAACAAGTAGCTTTATAGCTAAACAATTGTTAACATTCTTGGGTGTGCCTTGAATGTCAAGACAAAAATAGAGAAGTCAGGAGAAATGTTTAAAAATTTACAACCTGAAAACTGGCAATGTCATAATTTCTTGATGACAAATTTCCAGAATAGTTCCGCAGTTCTCAAACTGTACATTGTGTTTTTGCCTCTGTAATCTCATTTTGAGGTACGAGAAACAACTGTAATACGACTTTACTTACACTTTCTGAAGTCTTCTCTTTAATTTTTCCAAAAAAATAAGAGCAAAACTGCTACATACCTGCGTTCTGTCCAAGAAAGTTTATTATCATTATCATTATCATTATCATTATTATTTAGACCACTTACTGTCATAAAATTGGCCTTAGCTTGTTCCTTACTCAGATTAGAATGAGTTCTGGGTTTCTTTACAACTGACATTTCGTTATTCCTTGAGATTGTGCTCAATACATAAAAATGACATGCTGTATTGCTGTGGCAAGTCAACTCAGAGTCTAGTATCATACAACAACAAAATGACATGCTGTGGCAAGTCAACTCAGAGTCTAGTATCATACAACAACAAAATGACATGCTGTGGCAAGTCAACTCAAGAGACTGGTGTAATGCAACAACAAACTGCCAGTTGTTTTGAAGCCCTGAAAGCACCACTAAGGAACAATTCCTGAACAGTAAGTAGTAGTCTAAATCAAAAGTCTTTGTAATGTAGGACAGGTTTGTAGTTGGTAAAAGTACTACCACCCAAAAGTAATATAGTACAACAATACTATTTATATTCATTTGTTTTTCCTAAGTAACAGACCACATAAATATCAATTTTGGCGTCTCCAAGCTAAATATAGAGAGAACGCTGAATTTGTTCACAAGAAGTGAGAACCAAAATATTGAGGCACCTCATCAATGTTCTGTTGACAAAACACCACACATGTACTAGTAAGTACACACAGTGACCCAACCTGGCTTGGGACATTCTGTCAACAAGTCACTGCCCCATAGTGACTGTGTAATAAACTCTGCCAAGTCCTGGTTCAAAGGAGATAACAGCTCACTCAGGATATGACCACAAGTCAGTGATGAGTGCCACATAACATGTCCTGTTAGAAGCACTAATATGCAACTCATATTCAACTTCAGGACTCACAGCTTCAACCACATTACAGATGCATGAGCTAGGTTTGACCACTGAGCTATATAGCTCATTAAGTTGATAAAATCTGAACTTCATATCTAGGCCACTGGCTTTGGTAAAGATACATTACAATACATCACCAATAACAATGTCACAACACTGCAAAGACCTTGAGCTCTGAAAATTAATTGAGAACATTTTGAGCCTTTAATAGTGAGCAGGTAAAGAATACATTTAGGTACTTTAGCACCAGCTTCAGAATAAGTTCAGTTCTAAAGATGTCACATGTACTGTAAGAAATAATAGCTCAAGTGCTCAAACCAGTAAAAAAGTACATATCACCATTATCCAGCACTGCATGGTAACAAACATATCTACCTAAAAGTAATCAAGGCATGGCAAATAAACCTGTTCTCATCACCTTTTAAGAGTTTATCTGACACCTTTAAGGAGACCACCTGCCCACCAAGTCAAGCCTTACCACTGCACTACATTAAAATTCAGTAAATTCCCAACTGTCTACTTTATAAGTAACAGCTGGCATGACATTATCCACTCCTGTCTGGGTCACATGACCAGGCAATATACACAGTCATGTAGCAATTCAAAAACCTCAGTGCATGTGTTGCCAAGACAATATTGTGAAATACATAGACTTGAGGAAAGTCAAAATGCAGAACAGTGCCGCAGACCCAATCAGTCTGCATGTAATTAGCCTACGGTGCATTTGCATACCAACAAATTAAGCATGTCTACCTAGCTACTGAACATCTTGACCTAAATTGAATAACTACAGCCATTTGTTTCACTTGTTATCTTTCTCCTCCTATTTAGGTGAAGGCCAAAGACTTTCAGGGGCCAGAGTCAAAAACTTCTATCTGTGCCCCTGAGGAAATCCAGCAATCAAGTCCAGTACAAATACAGGCAGCTGACTACATGGCTAACAACCTTCCCCACCAGCTGTAGGGGCATTCTAATCAATGGCGTCATTTTCTTGTTAACGCAGTTCTTTTTTATAAGCTGTAGTTCACTTCTCATCAAGTGAAATTTACTCTTTACTAACTCAGTTCTTTTTTCATTAACTGTTTTGAACAAATTGTAATAGCCATCCCAAGGCCATAAACACAGTTCCTTCCAACTGTAACACAGTGTAACAGTATTCATACCTGTTATCAAAATGCCTGCTCTACTACTTCATGGGCGGAGCGGCACTGAAAAAAGTGGGGGCTAAAGCCCCCTAGCCCCCCTGTGGTGCACCGCCTATAGACCACGTGCCACGCAGCACTGAAAAAAGTGGGGCTATAGCCCCCCTCCAGCCCCCTATGGTGTGCCGCCCATGTATTGAATGAAATAATAAAAAACATTATACAACACATACGCTACTCTCAGAAATCTCCTATTCGTGCTATTAATTACAAAGACTCGTTTACAAAATGCATTTGTACATCATACCTCAAATTTTAACATTTGACTCTAAACTCATTTCCCACTCATGATTGTGTGAGTACTATGTCTTCTCTTCCACTGTTTTGTAGTCACAAGCAACATCTCGCACACTGGAGAAACTCAATGAATACCTGCAACTCACTTCTCCGTTATACTGTCAAAAACGTTCTAAATTTTATCATGCATCAATCTCAGTATTGTTCATCAATAGATTGTTTTTCAATCATAGAGTACAGGATGTCAACCCAAAATTATAGGAATCTCACAAAATGATAATGGTTCACAAGAAAAGAAATCGGTCAGTGAGAGAATCAAGTTAGTAAGATCTGAAATCTGGTGGAGCTCATGAGTAAGAACTGCGTTAAAGAGAAAACGTTACTGAGAATGGCTGAGCGGACCGTGAGAAAGAAAGATTGGCAGCGATGGACTAGGCATATGATCAACAGAGTGGAGAAAAACATTCTGGGGCCCCTTCCACAAAAACTGACTTAACTAAGACAAATCTTAAATTTCAGTCAATTTTAAGATGAAATTTAAAGTTCTCTCCAGTCTGTTTCAAGAAAGAGATCTACTACTTTGACTTAAGTTTTCGACTGAAGTTTTGTCTTAATTTTAACTATATTACCAGATGAGGAAGTTTCGGAGTTTGGAAGTTGAGACAAATTCTAGACCTAAGTAAAAAAAGAACTTAAGTGAGTTTCTTGGAATGGGCCCGTGAACAACACTGATGTTCACATCACATACAAACCAACAGACAATTAAAGTAATCTCCCTTGCTTCACAATGGGAAAAGTGGCTAAACTTTGGACACACAAATTCTTAGCAAGAACCACATGGAAGATGTCACATTCACACCATGTTTTTGATCAAATTTGCCCATTTGCAAGCATTCCCAGCCCCTTTTAACAAGATTTCAGGAGAGGCTCAAATGTTTTGAGAGAGTGTTCAACAATTTTTTAAGATCTTTTCATACATTTGTAACCAAGAGTCTCCTGAAAGAGGTAACAATAATACCAAGAGAGGTCACTGAGGTGCCAAAGTAGGTGCCATGTGGTTACAATCAAACTAAATATTTTGGTTGTTGAGCTTGTTGTAACACCAGAGGCAACACTTGCAGAAGTGGTCTGCACTGGACATGTGGTTAGTCAACCACATACGGTAGTGTTTGGTAAACCACTTCTAAATGCTTGCATCAGCCCCCTGAGGCTCAGAAATAGTGGACATTTTTATAGGAAGTAAGATGTGCACCATGGACTGGAGGTCAGATTCTCACCTCATCACCATCTACATAAACTATTTAAGAGAAGTCTTAGTAACATAAAATGATGAAAAATTTAGAGCAATTCTTTATTTTGATATTATATCACTTTTATCAAACAAAGATAGATTTGGCGACTTGCAGCTTGCCAGTTGAGCAGACCACGTAAAAATCACAATTCGCCGCGAACACACTGGATTTATGTGAATTGCAATCAAGTCGGAAACGAAAAATTCATCTGTAACTCACTGTCTCACTTCAAAATTTGTGGTGACTTATGAACAAATTATTTTTCCAATAAAGAATACTTTTGATTCACAATTTTCTATTTGCTTCAATTTATTTTGTGAAATCGGCATGTTTGCCACCCTCAGCACATATTTGAGCACACGGAAAAACTACAACAGGATGTAAACACACGGGAGTTACAATAATTCTGCAAAAATCAATGGCCCCCAACCTGATCACGCATGCTACAACAAAATTATGTTCTGATTGACTGTTTTATTGTTCGATGAGTGCTGAACAGGAAACGCTAGGCTCACGCTAGGCTCACGCTAGCCAATCGCCAGCTCTCCATTGGTGACTTCTGAGCGATGGTAGAGCTAAGTCCATTCACCAACTTGACAAATGCATTCGGAACTTGACAATACAAATTTATTTCCGGAAACTTACTCGCGTGTGGATTCACAGTTAGCTTGAATCAAGTCCCACCTCAAACGACATTCCTACTTCGATTCGGAACCCTAAAAACAGCAAGCGAATATTCCATTTCGTGTCCTTCACTCCTCCTAAAATCACTTTTTACAGGAACGAAATGTTCAACTGTGTAGGGGGGAGGGGGCTCAGCGCTCTCAGTAAAGCCAATTTCTCACTTCATAGTGAGATCTCATGTAGGTGCTGCCACTTGTCGTTTGCAAGTGACAATGGCAAGAAGACGAATAGAAGACTATTTCAGCTGCAAACACAACCCAGTCTCTCAATAACTTTTTACACTGGCAACATGGTGTGAGCCGGTCCGAAGGTATTAAATTACCCAGGGGGTGAAACTGAACTGAGTTGAGCTGACTCAAACATGCAATATGAACTCAAGGTTTAAATTTATTATTTTCATATTACATGAATTTCTCCTAATTCATAACTAACTTTACCTATAAGCACATAATTTGTCATGCCACACTGACAGATTTTCTTTTCAAAGAGTAAAAAGTGCAGACAACGCCGGGAAGAACGAGTTGTTATATATTTTTAAATCAAAATATGTCACATGACATGTCAGACCTAGTCAACTCGTTAAATGTCACAAGTGTAAAAAGTTATTGGGAGATTAAGACGCCGCGGTGGACAAACGACAGCAAAGAAAAGAAAATGTCAATTTGTTACTTAATAAGTTTTATATTCACTACTCTGCATGATTCAGTTTATATTTGCAAGTCACAAGTTAATTGTTAACGTTTTTGGACCTAAATATCTTGCTCATCAAAATGCCCACATGGCCGATGTACCTCCGCCGTAACCCAGGGATAGGGGTGAATTCCTGCCAATTTTTTTAGGTCAATATCAATGAAATGTCAAATTTGGAAAAGAGAAAGTATTTGGCTAATACTTTTTGAAAATGGCTAAAAAATTTCTGATGCTTTAGCCATTTTGGCTAATACCTTTAAAAGTCTAGCGCAAGCCTAGAAATGGGTCATCATTTATCCCTATTTTCCCTTTCAACTAAAAAATAACATGCATCGTATACAGAGCACATAAATTATTTCAAACTAAAGAGACCAATACTATTGACCTTAAAATAGCCTTTAAGGAATGAAAAAATAAGTCTTAATTCTTTCCTCACATCTGTCACCATGGAAGATAAGGAGGTGTGCCATATGCAAAGAACAGACATAAAAATCAAAATAAAAAGGCCACTAGGGGAAGTAAAGTAGGTTAAATCCATCTGAAACGGGGCTTGTGCTATCCTCTACATGATAGTAACTTACCGGTATTTGCCAAATTTCATAAACCTCCACCAAGAAATAGATATCAAGACAAACGCAAACAAAACAAACTTTTCACTTGGAGACTCACTGGCACTAGGAATGCCACAATAGTTGAAGCTGTCTAAATGACAGCCACGCTCTTCTCAGTAGGAACATTTACCAATTTTGATAATAATCCTTAGAATGGTTTGGAAGATGGAGAGGCGGACACCAAAGAAAAATGACTCAAAAATCATAAACCTTTAACTGAGTACCAGTAAAAATCTAATAGTAGTCATTGCTGTCTCAACAGAATAGAAATCCACCATCTGATCAGTTTGAAACAGCTTCACAACTTTACATATGGTTATTCATAGGACAGTGAATCCTGACAGATCTCTTGTGAGGTTACATTTGAGTGATAGACTTGTAGGTGGGCTCAGTTTGCTGATGGTGGAGGAGATACAAGACTGATCAGGATAAATTACAATTCACACAAAACTATTGGTGAATACAATGGATGAAGAGGGAGTAACATGGCAGTTGAGCGCTCACTCTAAATGGCTGATATGTCAACTGGTTCTACTTGATATGCTGGCACATTTTAGAGGTACTATAGATGGTCAAAGAACAAGCCCATAAATTTGGGCACAGTAGATCAATAGTTTCTAGGAGACACTTGAACTGTCGGCAATAACATCATGATTCCACCAGTACACAGTTCTTTTCCACAATATAAAGCACTGTCATTCTCTTGCAAGGCCATTACACAAATGTCTTTGTTAACTATTTTACTTATTCACAACAAATGTTTACCCACATAATTTCCATAGGTGACAAGCCTAATTGGCAACATACAAAACAAGAAATGATTCGTTCCCACAACTTGGGAAACCAACCACTTAGTAAACAAAACTGGCCAAAAACTCTCCAGTTTCTAATTGTGCCCGGGAGTTTCCACTGGAAAATCCCAAGCCAATGTCACTGGTGTTCCAAAATTTTATGCCTCAAATTTCCCGTGACATGTCTGACGCATATCAATGGAGGAAATCGGCAGGTTGGGTGTCGTCCACTTTAGACTGATACCGGTAACTACTGATAACTTACAGTTCATGGGTTGAGCCAGAGATAACTGTATTAAAATAAATTTCTATCAAAATGAACCACTGAATGTACAATACACACAGACACCCTAAAACATTCTGCATCAATAAGGCGTTAGCATCCACATCTTTACACTCAGAGGTTCAAATGTTGGCAACTGTCCATCCTGCAAGCATTCCATAGCTGTGAAAAATACCTTCAAACAGAACAAGCAACCTACCCCAAGCATCCAAATGACTGTTGAAACTAATCTAGTAAACTTACCAGAGGCAGACAAATGGATATCACTTATGGAAATATTTACAAAGTGCTATCTGCAGCAGATAAGTTCAGCTAGCTGCCTTACACTGGCTCAATAATGAGGCACACATAAACATAGGAAGAGTTGATATTAGCTGACATGAGGAGCATAAGAATGTTGAGTGAATCACTACATCATTGCAACTACAGCTTGATTGAGCACCACATCCACTTGGTGCCCTACATTGAAAAGGACAACTTTTGAGCTCTAAGATAGACCAGAACGAGGTCACAGATCTCACCATGTTCCAACATTGTTGGACCAAATTAGTCTCACATTGGAACACCACATCACAGAAATACCCAAAGTCTAATCTCCGCACTCAAAATTGACATAACTTTTCACATATTCCGCTCTGCTTTCGTGCAAACCCAAAATAAGTGTCTAATATTCGGTACTTGAATATATTACTGTTCCCGCAAATGAGAGTCAACATGACTTTAGAAAGTACTAGCTGCTAAACTAGTGCCTATCAATTGTGTTATCTATCAGCAAAGTGGAAGTCTGTTCTAATGAAGTGATTGGGTTTCTCCCGCAGACAACAGTCCTTCAACTACACACCCTCAAGCAGCACCAGGAAACTGTCGATTAATTCAAAAACCAGAAATTCAATTAGAGGACAGCATGAGAAAGTCATCAGTTTAACTGAGCCCAATTTAGCAAGTTTGTTTCTGTATTTTTATGGATTATATAAGTAGCTTGTCACTCAGCAGTCAACAGGTCTTGATAGAAGTTTTAAAATGGGCAGCTGGCACAGTGCCGGGAAGAGTGAGAGACAAAGTTCAGGAAAACAATAAGCATTCCAACTTGCAGTGTTCAGCAGATCTCACGGGGTGCACTTACGAGCAGTTTGAAAACTACTCAAGCATTTAACTTTAATGCTGCATTTTGCACCACACTCTCAGCACCGTGTAATTGACACAATGCACCCTGACGCAGCCCAACTTTGACGGCAAACAAAATGACCCGGTTAGCATTGTGTGACCTTGTGACCCATTTTTGAGGTAGTTGCACCCAATCATATGGTTCCGCGTCAACGAAACATCTTACACACAGACCAATGGCAATGCCCAAGTTTACGTCCCTATTGCACATGTACAACCAAACCCAAAAGCCCGTTCCCATTAGACTTTTCAAAATGTCAGACATTCCTGAGTTGAGTGTCCTCTTTGACAGTTCCTTGATGCCAGCAATGCTACTCAAAATGTCATAACACAAGTTTGCCAAACGAATTTCATAATACCAGGTAATTGGAATATGAGATGGTAACTAGTACATTTGCATGAAGAGCAGGATAGGTGCTGGACATATGTGATGCATTGTGGGTAAATAACTTGGAATGAGAGTGGTGTGGTTTTTCAGGATGGGTCTATTGAAATACACTCCATAATCTTTGTGCTACTTTATTATCTTGTAAAACAATTTATTTGTCACCCATAGGGTTTTTCATCATTTGCAATCAGCTTGGCAACGCATTTCATAAGCTGAAATGGTTGACTGGACAGGGTTTTTAAGACAGAATCCTCCAGGCTTTAGATTAGAACAGAAAGGGAACCCCCAAGCTAGCATACCAACAATACAATATGCCTGGATCCAGTTCACAGTGGTGCAGCCAATGAACATATGGCAAAAATTAGGTCAATCAACCACCAGACAGCACACACACGCACGCACACACACACACACACACACGCAAACACGCACACGCACACGCACACACACACACACTACATTCCCATCAGTTATTTGAACCACAGACACCTGGCTTGAGATGCAGTTTAGACCTACTAAAGTCTGGTGTCGATCAAAAGATACATACAATACAGTTGACATTTAAGCAAAGCATGTCGTTGAAATTTACTCTCCCATCCCATCTCCTGTTTTTTAGACAATGGAGTTACAAATTTAACGAGAATCGTGCAGGACAAGGAAGCGTGTGACAGGACACTTCCTACCAGGAAGTGAACGATCTAGATTGGCTGTTCACCATAGTTTTGACTAGAAACACTGAGTCCTCTGACTAAACATATGTGTTCTCCTTGTTTCATGTAGTACTTTCTTTGACATGAAAGTGATTAGACAGATCCCAAGACGGAACAACACTCACTGACAGTGCAAATTTAAGTCACTATACGACAATCTTTGTGAAGACCTTTCATGTGTCATCAAATAACTGTTGATGTTCAACCAATGAAAGTACGACTGAAAAATCTAAACTGTATTCTCAAAACATCACACAACGATTTACTATCACTTTTGAGAAAAATTCCATTTTTGCATTGAGCATGAATTTCTAAAAATCAAAAGTTGCAGCCGACTTTGTCTCTCACAGTTAATACACACAGAATCGCATCTCAGATTTTTGATTTAACCTCAAACAACAGAAATATCAGACAACAAGTTTTAAAACAGCCACCAGAGTCATCATTTTTGACCGCTGGTATCTTAGTTGTGTAAAAGAAAATTAAAAATTCTCGAGACAAGATTTCCTCAACCACAGATTATAAAATAAGTGTACAAACTCTGCACTTAAGAGAAATCAACATTTAAAACCGTTAGAATATTTGTGATATAATTGAAGTCAATTGATGTTGTTCAATGCTACAGGTACAAATAAAAAAATAAATACATTTTTACACAGTATTGCATGACAGCTGACAACTACGGTACCTTAAAGCAGCTGAATACAACATTCTTAAAGGCCCCTGATTGGCTTACAACCACCGTGATTTTTTAGCGTCACTACTTAAGGGTTAAACTCAGAAGAATATAGTATTTACCAATCTAGTTTAAAGGTAAAATATTTAGGTTGTCATTTCCAGTTAGCTAAGAACTAACTTTGCAATTACCATGTGTATACCATCTTGAAAAAAGCTCATGAACTATTTCTTGGTCTTTTATCTAGATCTATTGTCAATGACAAGGATGTTGTACATTGTATCTCTATATCAGTCTACAGCTTATCCAGTCTAAGTCGGGATTTCAGTATGATTAAAATAATTTTTGCGGTAATTGAATAAGCAACAATCTCCATCACTATCGTTATCGTTATATTTAGACTTTCTCATGGTGGAGACTGATACCTTATCTATAAACTGAGAGTACAATGGAGACTGAGAGTACACTGTCTATGACGACAAGATTTCTTGTTGTTGTTGCATGGTGACTCACCACGAATCTTTGATAAAGGAAATCAGTGAAAATTTGGAAACTTTCACTTTAAATAACACGTGCTTTCAACGAACAGAGTGAAAAATTCTGCAATGATGTTTGCTTCCAAGCAGCTGTGCATGTTACCAAAATCTTCTCTTAGTGGAAAAACCTAATTTTTTTCTGCTCATACCTCTTTCAAAGATCCTGTGGCACATTTTCAAAAGCTAATTGGATTTCACACCAAACGTACAGGGGATGATTGCACAAATATTTATACACAGCAACAGAATGTTATGAGTCAAGCACCATGTATGCATTGTTTAAACAATGACTTATAATTAGCTGTTTTGCTTAAGTGAAATGTGAATTCAGTCGGCACAATATGGAAAGATATCTGAAACAAAGCAAACCTAATGGTGTAAAGTAAAAAGCAATCCAGGCTTGTTCAAGTACATGTAAAAAATGATTACCATACAAACACGCATGAGGTGATTATCATGAAACGCAGATATCGTATCGTGAGCTGACAAAAACATTAAGCACATGGATTCCAGGTATGTTGTGAAAGTGGTTTAGTCTTTTTCTTGGTTGACAAGGGTCAAACCAGCTACCCATTGTACCAGGGTCAAGAATGCAAACCGTTCAGCCAATGGACAACTGTGATTTAGAGCGAGGCACGACATTACCAGAAGTCAAGTCCGACTGGGCCCAGTTGAAAATCAGTGTATTCACTGAAGTTGTCTTTTAAATAAGTTTAAGTAAATAAATGTGATACAACATGTAGAAGGCATGACATAATAAAGCTGCATTACATCCATGCTTTCTGTCAAAAAACATGTTTTAATTTAGGCCACTTAACGTTATGAAATTGACAATGGCATGGGGAATACGACGCTTGCCTTGAACATGGTGATATTTCTGCATGTACTGCCAGCTTCTTTTATCAACCGCCTTTTCTCTGTGTTTGTTAGCACCCAATACTGTATTCTGGTTCATTTAGGTCTGTCAACTACAACATTGTTGTAGATGTGCTTCTCATGAATCATGAGGTTCTGACAGCCACTCGGTAATGGGCAAATGACTATTAGCCCAATGGTTAGCTCGCTTACCGGTCTATTGGGATCACCGGTTCGATTCCTGGGTCAGGTGATCTTGGCAATCAACACTACAACAGGAATACCTTTTGATTCAGAAAGTGTAGACAAAATTGGGTCATTGTTGTGTACACTTGATCCACCCATTTACCTAATCATGACATCATGATGGTGATTCCAAAAATGTGTTATTCGTAACGATTTGTCTCTTTAACAAAAAAGTGGGAGTAATCGACAAGTGGTAAACAAGTGGAAGTTAGATTATAATATGACTAATGTTACTGGCAGGTTAAAATACCCAAACACATTATGCGACACCTTCTGCATAGAATCAATTTCAGTCGAGGAAACCCATTAGTTATCATTCTGGCCAAGAGGTGTCGCACTTTTGAAATGACTGCCATCTGAGATCGACATACAAATGAATGAAAAAGATTAAGAAGAGACCAATTAGTATGAGTAATATACTTTTGGCGTAATAGTCAGATAGAAGTGTCCCTGATTTGAGAACCAGTTACTCCAACTCAACAATGCCTGTTATTCAGTGCGATTAACTGGTTCTCAAATTACATTTAAATCGGCAACCCACCTATCTGACTATTACCATTTTTTTGAAAATGCCATGACAAAAGGATCAGAAAACAGTAATAACAAGCATGTACGTACAGTCGGACTGTAAACAATAACCCAAAGTTGTGATACCTAAGGATAACTATCTTCTTGACTTTGAGCGTGTTTATAAATACTTACTTAGACAGGTTACCTGTCTAGCAATAGGGGATTCAATGGACTATCCATCTGGCCAGTGCCCAAGAACGGATGTACAACATAAAAAAATCCCAGCTCATTCACTAAATGCACTGTGAAGCTGGAGAACGAAACTACGTCTGTAAAGAAAATGACATACACAAACAGGTCATCGCAAACAAACTACATTTTCTGTTAGCAGCCCTACCGCTTTCCGAAAGGTTGCCAGGAGGCCGTACAGTTTTCTCTCCGGCGGTGACTTGGTCAGCCAGCCCTGGCAGATGACCTCCATGTTGCTCATTCTTTTAGTTGGCATCTAAAGCGGAGTTCGTGTTGTTTGCATTTTATCAACCAGGAATTACACGATTATTGCAACCAGACCTTTGGACGAGGAAGTAGGTAAAACAAGTATGGCGACTTCCTCTGAATGAGGTTGCTCCGACCCGTATTGGAATCTGGCCCGTATTGGAATGACGTCATCATTCCAATACGGGAAGTAGTTTCTGGCCCGTATTGGAATGAGCGGTCGTTGTCGTTTCGTTGCTCTTGGTTTGTTGAAGTGTGCAAGATTTCTTGTGTTAAATTCGTAAGATATAAGGTATTTTTAACCAGAATTGTGTTAGGTTTAATCAGGGATTTTTTCTACAGATTTTTATTGTGTTTCTTAGTGTTATTAGACACGTGTGTTGCACTGTTACAGACTTCATTTTCTCGACACGTGTATCAGCTTACCAGGCCCCTTCTTTACTGCTGGTTTTAACTTTTTTCTGTGTACTTGTTGCCTACTTTTGTGATTTATCTCATCAGTTAGTTTATACAAATGGGCATACACCGTGAACACATGGGCAAATGCGTTGCTGGAGCTGTGAAGGCTAACAACAGCCGGTTCTGTCTCGGACAGAAATATGCAAGAATTCCCAGGCGTCCACAGTGTAATAGTATTGTGATTTGTACTGGAACTACACTTGCCTTATATGGCACAATTAGTTAGAATGGTTTATTAGATAAGTCTTGCCAAACAGTTCTATGAAATATGACTCATATGCATGTGGTCTTGTGTATTGCAAAAACATGTTGTTGAACAGTAGTTAGTCAGTCCGCAATAAAGTAGTGTTCAAGTAAAGACGTCTTCTTCACTCCTC
>NMRA01000028.1:794984-814138 GCA_002633005.1 Phoronis australis
GCGGTTACCTCTTGGGTTGATCTAGCTCAATTTTTAACACTTTTTGATAATCGTCTGGCAAGGGCACCCCACCACTGAAACTGTCTGGCATCTAACTGTTGTGCCATGTTCAGTGATGCTGAACATAGTGCAATTGGTTTCAAACGGTTACCTGATGGGTTGATCTAGCTCAATTCAGGTATTTGGGCGTGTCTGGCGGGGGTAACCCACCACTAGATTTGTCTGGCAGTGTTCATTCGGGATACCTGGGCTTACGGTGAATATTTTGCGACTGGTTTCAAGCGGTTACCTCTTGGATTGATCTAGCTCAATTTTTGTACCCTGTATATGTTCGTCTGGCGGGTACTCCCCACCACTGAAATTGTCTGGCAGTGATCAATTTTGATACAATGGATGACGTAGCAGGTATTGAAGGCAGTTTTAAGTGGTTACCAGAAAAGTTGATCTAGCTCAATTTTTTAGTGTAATTCTCTTGGCTCCCCTGACCACACCCACCAGAGCGAACCTGCCAGACGGCCATTTCCAAGCATCAGGATACCCATAGAGCACTGTGGCACCAAAGAAAATTGGTTACCATTCATGCCCAAAAAAGCTCTGGGATCCCGGTCTAGCAGGGATAGATTCGTCATGGTTATTTTAAGACTATTCAACTCTTGAACACCTTTTAAATGGTTGCTACACGATGGACACAAATACTATACTAGTCGTGTCCGTTCCGACTCCTTAGCAGACAATCATGATAATGAACTGTCAGAGTTCTGGTTTCGTTCGAAGTAGTGAACTTTCGAAGGTAAAGAACCTTCGGAGTTTTGGACTTTCGGAGTAGTGAACCTTCGGTATAGTGACATGTAACTTTGGAAATCTTTTCCATCAATTTTTTTTCCTAGTATGAGTTCTAGCTGCGATGCCATTGACACTGATTGACAAGAAAATACCTTCTTCACTGGCCAAAGTTTTATTAGGTCTAGTGTAATGCTGTGAACATGCTCGTCAGAGTTTTCTCAGTGCAAGAATACACGGTTGTTAAATGGCTGGTTTTTGTTTGAGCAACGACCGAGGACTACCTATTGGGAACTTACCGTCGGCGTGTACTGACTTTAAAAGAATGGATTATAGATGCAGACGTGTACACGCGCATGCATGTCAATCCACCACAAATGGACACTGCCGGATGAGCAACTGCCATTTGACGATCATCTTCAATTCGAAACTTGAAAATGCCTGCTCAGCACCATACTATGCTAACAAGTATACCAAAATAGCGGATAACAAACATATTTTCTGTTGTTTTGTTTCTTGATCGGTTCTAAGGCATTAAAATCACAATACTTTTGGGGAGCTATCTCGCTACATTATAGCTTAGCTAGTTATAAACATTTATTTCTAGACTCCCTTGTTACCCTATGGTGTTCGTTGGCTAAATGTGTGAAAGTTGCGCCGTTAAATTACGTGCGTAAGATAATTCTTGTTAGAGGCGTAAAGTAATCATTTACGGCGTAAAGTAATTATTTGCAGAATAAAGTAATTAGTTGCGGCGTAACGTAACTTTTTATGGCGTAAAGTAATTATTTGCGGCGTAAAGTAACTTTTAGCGCCGCATATTATTACTTTACGCCATAATTTAATTATTATTTTACGTCTTAAATAATTACTTTACTTCCCATATAATTACTTTACGTCGCAAATAATTAGTTGCGTCGTCTATCTATATCTTATCTTTAACGGATAGGCAGGGGCTGAACTTTTTCCGCGGGGGAGGGGTTTGATCAAAAAAAATTAAAGGCACACACATCCCGCATTTTGAGTCCGTGGAGAAGTTGCAAGACTTGTGTACGACTTTAATTCACACTAAGTCGATTTTTGTGCGGCAAGTGTAACGGAGTGCGAGGGAGGCGGGGATCCCACCGGATTCTACAATGTTTTTGTCTGTTGGTTGTTTCGACCGACGGCAAATCTTGAGGCTGCTGAACATGTGTGTTTTTAAAACATATTTCTTTTACTTCCAGTCTTTAATACTTACAGTGCCAGTTTTATAGGGTACACTGTCCCGTACCCGGCCGGCCGGACTCCAAGGGGACCCCGTCCGAATAAAAGGGGGTCACCAAATACTCTAATGTGAAAAGTTATTCCATTAAAAAGAGGAAAAAGTTGATTTCATGATCGGTCACCATCCTTCCATCGTCGGGTCACCTTCGTTAACATAGGGTTGCACATGTGATAAATACAGGAAATTGAGGGAATTCATTCCATCGTTGGGAAACATCGTATGAGTAGCCCCTGAAGGGTGACCATGCATGGGCGGCGCACCATAAGGGGCTGGGGGGGGGCTATAGCCCCCAATTTTTTCAGTGCTAGGCCGCACATGGTCTATAGGCGGTGCACCACAGGGAGGCTGAGGGGGCTTTAGTTCCCCCCACCCACACTTTTTTTCGGCTGCGCCGCCCATGCCCGGCATGCCATG
The DNA here is from genome assembly GCA_002633005.1 of Phoronis australis. NCBI lineage: Eukaryota > Metazoa > Phoronida > Phoronidae > Phoronis > Phoronis australis. The sequence goes on from NMRA01000028.1 coordinate 797,446, forward strand.
GAGCTCGGTTTAATATTAACTGACATACAGTTTCAAAGATAAAACGAAAAAGGACTCCATTACACCTTAATTTTCAAACACGATCTCTGGAAAATAATCTCCTGAGCTCTTAAAAATGAGTCAATTTCAAATTGCTATGGAAAAACATCAGTACGTAACAATTTTTTTGAACATAAAGGCAATGAAAATAGTGGGAACGAGTTACTACTGGTCGCGACTACAAATAAAGATTTTTACCCTTCTTCCTGTAAATGTGGGAGGAATAAGGGCATCGGCGCCACCCGGCTGCCTCGGCCTACCAGGCGTCCGGCGGCCTTGCCTCGCCGCGCCCCACTCCGCTTCGATGTGACATAAAACGAAAGGCGAAAGACTAAATTCATGATCCGTGACGTTCTTAGAACTTACAATCTGAATTACAATCTCTATCGTCTTTCCTGTCTCACCAGTGGTTGCACACGTTATTAAAATTGTTATAATTAGTTTACAACACGGCGTGCAACAACAGGACTTTCAACGCCGCCTGTGCTGGGTTGCATAACTGAAACTATCCGCTGGATGAGTTTAATTGTTGCATGACGTCAACAACGTGACGAGTGACAATGCGACGCCCCGTCTGCTATACAGCGTATAACTTTTATGCAACTGAGCCCAGATCAGTGCTCATGCTATTTAGGCGCCATGAAATCGGAATACAATGGCGTTCGAAACTGGCATTACTATATGAATTCATCACTATCCAAAAAAACCTCCCGAGGTGATTTTTAAAAATACACTCAACAGTAAGTTTAGTGGCCTTTCAGAACGGGAGCAGCTCGCTAGTAAGACGCCAGACGGGACATTAGTCCGAAGATCTACTAGTACTACTGCATTACTCCCAAATGAACGATAATGGGGAAAACAGTATGAAATTGGTAACATTCGCCACCACCAGGTACCGCTAGTTGACCTGACATCCATGTATGGCGGAAAGAGGGTTTTTAGACACTTGGGAATTTCCAGTTACACGCGGAAATATGTAGATTGAATGTATGTTATGGGTACAAACGCATCTGTTTTACAATGGTCTTGTTCAAACTGTTCTCATATCAATCCGTCAGATCGCATCCTTTGCATGGAATGTGGAATCCGGAGAACTAATGGCTCATCGAATGGTTTGAAGTAGGTACTTGCTGCGGACGAAGTTACACAACTTACACAGTTACACTTACACCGTTTCTACTCGTCTCCTTTCTCATTTAGCTGAATACGTGACTGCTCTGACCTGGCTTTGAGCTAACTTTAATGTCACTCTCGACACATTTACTGATTGAGTAGGTCATTGAGTGAACGGAATCGATCTACGGCAATCCATGTGTAATGTGTTATACTTAGTTTACCAAGCACATAACATAAACTCAAAGCACTCAATCACTGAATAATGGGCCCGTTATTTAGTGGATGAAACTGGTTCTAATTCATGGTCTGTTATATATATCCGACCAGTGTCCTCAAGACACTCGTCGGATATAATGGACCCAGATTTAGAGAACCATGCAATTCACTGAATAATGGTCCCATAATGGTTCTCTAAGTCATGATCCGAAATATCCGACTGATGTCTAAACTTAGTTGGACCGTGTTATCTGGGGAATGCCTTTAAAATATAGCATCACGTGTACAGTTTTTGAAATTTAAACTCTCTCTTGTTCCTCGACTCAATGAAAACGTGTGTGTAGTTAAACAATCAAAATATGAAACACCCTTCGTCATTATTTTTCAACAGCCTCAAGTCTTGAGAGATTTGAAAAGCTTGTGGAAACATTTCTGAAAGAATGTGTTATTGTGAATGCAATGATTGTGTAAGGTTATATGCTTTAAGTAGTAAGCCTGTGTTTTGATTGGAATTTTTTGCTTGTTTCTGTTTCCATTTCATTGTATACACTCCATCTGCACATGTTTCTCCTCACTCATTGTACCTATTCCAGTTATTTTATCGAAAACTAGCAGATCTCTGCTAATGTTTCTGGTTTGTAACGTATCTGACGTAAATTAAATTTTATTCTATTCTATTACTAGAAGACATTCTACGGTATTCATTTGGGCTTTTTGAGCCTAAGAGTTGTAGCTGGATTCCCGAATTTGACCTTGGGCCATCTATTCACATACTTGGTCATATCATTGTCCTGGCATTGTGCCTCATGTCAATACCACATGAAAGAAGTATAGTAGAAAAATACTTTGTTCCTCTCGCTTTAAAGCCATGCATCTTAACCAGTCAATCAAAGAGCAATTGTGCGTAGGCAAGTGACTAAGGGAGGTCATTATGGCACTCACTGCAGATTCTCCACACTCTACCCCATCTCATAAGTGGTCACAGTACCTGACACTCAACTTCAGCTCTGCCCCCTCTGCAGGTAGCTGAGTAGCTTAGTTATCAACTCTAGATGAGCATCTTATCAAATCCTGAATCAACATATCCCAAAGCAGCTGTTTATATTCAGGCATTTTATAATATATTCACCTTTTTCTAGATAAATGTTGTATTGAAGTTGTCTTTTTGATATTTAGGGATTTGGACAATTATGAAGTTGCTGGTACAAGTCATGACCTCTGTGACAAACACCTTGATGACAGACTCCAGCATTGTGAGAGTATTGACTGTGATGGCCACTCAAGTGCTTGTTTAACTGAGGTCTTTCAGGCAGTAGATGTTGGTGAACCAAGTCGTCCAATAATATCCGGCAATCCTGTACATGTGTCCTGTACTAAAGGAAACTGTTCTAAACCACTCAACTCAGTGATAATTACTTCAAATGAAAGGGGAATTGTTGGAGAGACTAGTACACAGTCATTGGGCATTTCCTGGCCCAAAGATGAAGAAATGAGTAACATGGCGTTGTATGGTGACTGGATCTGTACTAAGTGCACGCTTAAGAACAGTTTCCATGATGATAAATGTGTTGTCTGTGGTAATGAGAAGTGCACTAGTGGTGATGAGTCAGGTATGCTTGCAGCAGGTCGACCCGAGCCAATAGGTCAAGAGGCCCTTGATGAGATGTGCGTGGATTGTGCAGAAGTCGCTGGTACAAAGAGAACTAGGACCCAGTGTTTCTGGATCTGTAATCACTGTGGAAAAGAAGGAAATCACTTCCAGTCTAAAAAGTGTAAGATGTGCAATCGCGTGCGCAACTGTGGAACCCCTGTGGAGATCGGTGATGACGAAGTCAGTAGCAAGCATTTGCCTAGTAAGAAACCTGGTGGCAAGAGAGTTGATCAGAGGAAATCCCCAGCAGGAGCCAGTGGGGATGCCTGGGAGTGTGTGAAGTGTACTCTTGTGAATAAGAGCAGCTTACGGGTATGTCAGGCATGTGGTGGTTCAAGAAAGATGGACAAGGACACTGCGGCACAGTCGCTGAAGCGATCCGAGTCCTGGGAATGTTCCAAGTGTACTCTGTGGAACCCTAGGACGGCACATATCTGCGCAGCCTGTGGAGCCAAGCGAAGGGTTCGTCTTCCTACTGAGGATGATGTGGATTTCTCACCCTTTGCTCAGAATGTTTCATCGTCTGCCATTGTATTGTGGCAGTGCTCTGTTTGTACGTTTGAAAACGACGGCACAGAGGTAACTTGCAGAATGTGTGACAATCCCCAAGTTAGTAAGAAATCAACTAAAAGGCGCTCTACGTCCAAGATGCCAGCCAAGGTCACCCCCGTAAACAATGGCCCAGTTAAAAAGTGCGAACAATGCACCTGTCAAAATGCAGTTAATGCCCAACAGTGCATGATGTGCAGTCGTGGAAAACATGGCGGCCATTCACCATCACAGTCAGCAGCAGCTCTCTCTGATGTTGCAAATAGAATACCCACGCCACCATCCTCCGGCACTCTGACCTCCCCATTTACTCTGACAAGACAACAAAGCCGCCTCATTGACGACTTAAGAAAAATTGAAGAAATGGAAGCCAAGGAGTTGTGGAGCAAGATTGTAGCATTTTGCCAACAGGTGGAGTGTCACCTAAACATAACATCCTAATCTGTTTTTAACTCGGTCTGAGAACAATTGACCTCATTTTTACTCAGTCTGTATTCTTCAAGTGGTGTTATTAACCAAACAGCCCTCTTTTTGCTTTCTGAACAGATTGAGAAAAAAGCTTTTTACCAGCAAAAACTGAGGATCCCACTTGACTGCTTGAATATAAGCATTTATGTCAGGGAATTTGATGAATTTCAAGCTCTCCATTGGTCAAGTCAGATTGTAGGTCACCATTGATAACTTGTGCATTATTTGAGTATTGGTATTTACTTTATGTCTTCAGTTGCACATGGTTTCAATGTTATTTCATGTGGTTTAACACTCGCTTATTGTATCAGCAATGTTGAGTGTTGTTGTAAGTCAACACTCTTGAACATGAACATGGTGTAATATGTTAAAAAAGATAAACAACTGACTGTTCGCAGTTAAGAAAATGACACCTTTTTCAAATGATGCTGAAACCAATGCAAAAATTATGATATTTTTTCAATATTATTTTATGTATAGACTGAACCAAAATTACATGACGGAAACAATGATCAGTTTGCATTTCAAGGAAGTCATAACTTTTTTCAAGTCAGTTAAATAATGGAAATGAACACATAGTTTATGTAGCAATTCATCCTAAATCAGGAATGTGTAGTCACAGCAGACGTGTGGTGCTCAACACAGTGTCCACCATCAATACCCCTCTTTGGTTCAACAAATTGGATTCTTTTAATGCTATTTCAACTGTTTTACTTGTATAAGTGCTTTAGTTTGCCAGATATATCTGGTGTAAATAGTAGGTACATTGCTGTTTTTAAACCACAATGTTTTGTTTTTATTTTTCTAATTTTCTTACCCATAAATTCTCATTCCTTCAAAAGCTGTTATAGTAAATTTGCATCTGTTTTCATGTATTTTGGGAATTATATAAGACTTGGTAATTTATTAAATGGATACTCACATTGAAGAAAACATCAGACTGCGTGACTTTGACCTTAAGACTTTTTACTGTATTTTCTAGAACAAGGAGAAGTTCGTGGATGACTCGTTTGTACCCGCTGCAGTCTCCCTTTACTGTAATCCTATGATTCCCAAGAGTAAGTCTGTGGTGAAGTGGCTTCGGCCGGAGGAGACCACCATGTCTTCCAGCGAGGATACTATTTCATGGACCGTCTTTCGCCATACGCTTATGGCCACAGACATATCTCAGGGAATTCTGGGAAACTGCTGGTTGGTATATTGCTTTTTTCACTGTTGCTGTTATTATGTCTTGTGAGAAATGGAATAATTGTGTTTCTATCCTAATTATTGGAATCCTCCATACTTACGAGGTAGCTGCAGCACCCATTGCTTCCAACTGATGATTTCACCACATCATACTGAATCCATCTGTCATCCATTGTCAGGTTTCTCAGTGCATTGGCGGTTCTCGCTGAACGACCGGAGTTGGTGAAAAAGATTATGGTAACTCAAGACTACTGTGCAGAGGGAGCTTATCAAGTGCGACTCTGTAAGGACGGCATCTGGAAGACCATCCTTGTCGACGATCTGTTCCCATGTAATGCTGCAGGTCATTTAGTCTACTCCAAGGTGGGTGGGAGTCTATGTCAGTGTCTGGGGTTTGTGGGAAGGGTTCTCTTGTCAAATGTGTTGTCATTATATTTTTGGACATTCAATTCTGTTTGTTTTATTAAAATAACTGTCATTAGTTAGTTTTGTGCATGCAACCTGAAATACATAGCTGAGTTCAGCAGTGCTTAGTCTTGATGATATGATGGCAAGAACTTAGAGGCAGAAACATAAAGTGAACATTATCAAGTAGACTCATTGTTGCCAAGGTCTCTCATGTGCATAACTTTGGGTCACAAAAAATGTTTCATGATTTCGTAATCCATTACAAAGACTGGATTGTCACATGTTTACTTCTAAATTTCTGGTTTGTTTACAGGCCAAAAGGAAACAGTTGTGGGTACCACTGATTGAGAAAGCACTCGCCAAGCTTCATGGATGTTATGAAGCCATTATAGCTGGCCGGTGTATAGAGGGTTTGGCCACATTGACTGGAGCACCTTGTGATAGTGTCATGCTCCATGGTATGAAAGAGAATTGGTTGTTTAGACTTGAGTGTTATGAAGCAGGTAGCATTATTCTATAAAGGGTTTAGTCACTGCAACTGGCGCACCTTGTGATTGCGAGGTGTGTCAGGACATTATTGAGTAGTAGCAGGAAGAGATAACCAGGAAGGGACAACTGTTTTAGCGCATTTTAACGGATATTCAAAAGGGATTTCAAAAGTAAATGTTAAAGTCGTCTGGAATCCAAGCATTGTCTTCGAAAGCTTAACTCTTTATCTATAAAATGACACCACTTTGGTCCCCAAAGACTGCATATTAATGGCACTAGGATGCTTTGAACGTGACTTGTTTTACCCTTAAAAAGATGCCTCTTCCCAGGCATGTACTCGGGCATGATCCTCTTTTTTGAACCAACAGATGTCACTTATATATGCAAATGAGGCTCGCATCTCCTACATCATATGACGTCATACGATGTCATACGACGCGAACTTCCAATTTGAACCCTCCCGTCCGGTGCCTATAGCGAATGACTTGAAACCCAGTGTTCTACCTGATTGGGCAGATCTAAGAAAATTAAGAACTCACACAAGTCAATGTTCAAAGAACATTGAATGGTTTCACATGAAAATACATTTAATTGTATTTGGATACGCTTGCATATGTGTAAGCGTGGACTTTGTCATTTTGCCATCCAGATTTAGAAGCAAGTGTTAGTCAAGAAATAAGCTGCTCCCGCCACGGGTGGCAGGTGTCGTGGCGTCCGAGTCGCCGGGAAGTCCGATCCATGCATGCGCAATTCGACGAACTAATGCTAGTCGCTGGTCAGCTCCGCTATGATTCATACGCAATTCGAACAATGCTAGTCGCTGGTCAGCTCCGCTATGATTCATTTGAGACGTGCGGCTTAGCTCGAACCTATACCCGAGTTCTGGCTCCAATGTCGTTCTGTTTGACCCAGTTTCGGGAAAAGTTTATTTTAATACGGTCATTTCCTGAAGATTTTTTTGAAAGATATGATCTCGAAATCCTTGGCCAATAGAGCTGTTGAAACACAGCCACTGGTCCAGCTTCTGCCGCTGGGCGGCTGGGGAAAATGCTATCGCGTGTCCCAAAAATGCACACACTTCAACTCCTGCAGTTCAAGTTCTTTTCCCGTCAATCACTGTGCGCGGATTCTACGCGGGCAGCCAACACCTTATTTTTAACGTGGGTGCGTCACTGAGTAACGACGTGTCCAGCCTTTGCAGTATGCACGGGAATGTCAAGTTAACGATTCGCTTTAGAAGAACCTAAATTCATTGCACAATACTACTGGGAACTACAAGCATCAAGGAAATGCAAAGACAATCTTTCCAAATTTACGAGTAATGACTTGAATTTCTTTTTCGATCCGATCTACGGTTTGTAAATTTTTGAATTTCTTTAGTCTAGTTTTTTTAAAATTCAATACATTCATGAATATCACTGTTATCGTTTAGAGTCCTTCTTTGCGATATGGTGGTCTGATGATGGTTCGAATTTTTGCAAGTCCATCCTTCAGCCTTCAACTAAGTTCAGTGACGCATCGCCATTTCTTACAAGACAGCTCCTGTGTTGTGCACGAATATTTTGTGTTTTTGATGAATTTGAAATCTCAACTTCCCCTCGTGTAGTTGGCAGTGTCACGTCGGAGGTGTATAGAGGGCGCAGCACTGAAAAAAGTGGGGGCTAAAGCCCCCTCAGCCTCCCTGCAGTGCACCGCCTATGGACCACTGAAAAACTTGAACTGAATAAAAGGAGAATGCCAACCGATTTAATTAGTCTTTTTGGCCTTATTAATTGGTCTATATCCATGCACATCGCCTCGCACACGGTCGACCTTATCTTGCCAAGAGGTGTCTCGTTAACCTGTGAGGAAGGTGAGAAACGACGCTAGCGACATCAATGGTTCATCTGCACTAAATGAGAGTGAATGCCGCTATGTTGCAGTGCATTGTTTCCGCTTGTGCGAGCTATGCAGCTGCGAGGAAAGCGGGAATATCGTTTTTTCGACTTCCTCGAGAGTCCGAAATGTTTAGGAAGTGGATCGCAGTAGTGAAGAATGAAAAGTACGCTGTCATTTAGTCTACTCCAAGGTGGGTGGGAGTCTATGTCAGTGTCTGGGGTTTGTGGGAAGGGTTCTCTTGTCAAATGTGTTGTCATTATATTTTTGGACATTCAATTCTGTTTGTTTTATTAAAATAACTGTCATTAGTTAGTTTTGTGCATGCAACCTGAAATACATAGCTGAGTTCAGCAGTGCTTAGTCTTGATGATATGATGGCAAGAACTTAGAGGCAGAAACATAAAGTGAACATTATCAAGTAGACTCATTGTTGCCAAGGTCTCTCATGTGCATAACTTTGGGTCACAAAAAATGTTTCATGATTTCGTAATCCATTACAAAGACTGGATTGTCACATGTTTACTTCTATGGAGAATTTCAACAGGAGTTTGCTGTAGACTTAGTCGCGAAGCTGCAGACATTCCAGCCACGGTTACTGTCGGTCCTTTGAAGCAATTATAGCACATATATACGATTTTTTAAGAATGGCAAGGGTGCGTTTTGTGTTGACGGAAATGTCCATTGCGTCGAGGAATCTGAGGCATTTAATGATGAACAACTGTTGTGGCTTAATTTGGAAAAACACTTAGCATGGCTTAATTTGGAAAAACACTTAGCAAAACTAACTTCCAAGTATGCATACTGTGGCAGAATTAAGAAATACGATTATGGCAGTGCTAACTGTAGCAGAGCCACAAAGTGTGCTAAAATGGTAGGAAATTAGGCATAACATTTCTGTAGCAGATAAAAGGTTGATTGGCGCAGGAAAAGGCCGAGGTCTTTAATGCTCAGAAAGATTTCGGCAGGCAAGAGACTTGCCAAGAAAATGACACAGTTGAGTCCGGGCATTCTAAAGGAAAGAACAGCAGCCAATTCCAGTTACTCGGTGCAACTTCTCTCACCCGACGCGTTGTTTCACGATACCGCAACCTCAAACAACGTCAAAGAAACGAAACGCGGAGGGTGAGATATTTCAGAGTATTAATATTTATTCTTGGATACAGGTGTCCAACTCAAAATGAATAACCCACGGTCATTCTTTATGCCGATAGCAATGTTTTCGGCAAAGAACAGGAATCATAGACATCCCGCGCGCTCCTTCTATGGTTCTGACACTTCAAACTTTCAACACGATCGGTAGCCGCAGAAAGTTTGATGTTGACCTCATTCTAATCTTCTCTGCAATCCACAATCTGGGGACGAAAACAATTCAGATCCGCTCCTCGAAATAGGGCTTGCTTAGCTGGAATTCAGAACTGCGGTCATGAGAGTGTTTTCACCTCCTGATTTCGAAGCGATCGAGTTAGCTGTGGTATCTTCATCAGCGCGTGCTCTCAGCGGGAGGTCAGCCTTCACAAGCAATCCGTGACGTCAGCTTGTGAGGCCCGGGAACCAGGTTACGCTTTATCCACTCAAGCGCTCGACAACTAAACTGACGAGAGTCTCAGAACTCCCACATGCAAATTTGATATGCAAATGAGGTAGTACTTGACTACTGCGCCATCTATACATCGACAGAAAAGCTTAAATACCCGTGACTGCGTGTGGGAAATTGCGATTGCGTGCGCTGAAGTCGATATTTTCAAAGTACAATTACACCACTGTTTAAGTTTGAAAAGTGAGTTTTTTTGATATCCTTCTATAGAAAAAGCTTTAATCTCTCTGATAAAATCATCTGTTTCCTTTTAAATGAAACTTAAGTCCTGAAATTAGTCCGGGGAAGGAGGCCAAAAATGGCGGTTTAGCTAGTTGTCCCTTCCTGGTTATCTCTTCCTGGTAGTTAGGTATGAAGACTGGTAGTTATTAGATGCATCATTAAGGTACAAAATATGCACTTTTAAGTGTATCTTGTGGCTCATGATTTCCTCTATGTTATGTTTTGTCATGTATGATGTAGTGTTTTTTCACAATAATAGATGTGTAATGAAAATAATATACAGTACAATTGCCAACAAGTTTCAACCCCTACACTGTCATTCTTAAGGCTAAGGAAATATGGCTGCCCTAATACAGGGTGTCACTAAAATGAGAAAACCTACATAAGCAAGGTTAATTACACAATGTGGAATCACAGTCCTACATGTACACTGACATTCTGTAATGAGTAACCTGGATGTTCAGGTCAGGATGTAGTGTATAGTGTGCTTAGAGTTACACGAAGTGATTGTTGCATACAGTACACTACATTCCCATCTTGCAGCTTCGGGCAATAAAGATGAAGACGTGGACCCCAACTTGATATGGGCTCAGCTACTGAGTTGTCGGGAGTCAGGGTATGTCAGTGGTTACACTGATGCAACTCTTATTACATAATCTAACCAGTGTGATGTGATCTACTTGATGAATACTGCAAATCTTGCAAGTGTCAAATAAAACTATTAATTTGCTGGGACGGCCCATTTACAAGTACCTCTGCCTCAGATTTTTAAAATATCGGATGATGTTAACTACATTATGGAATTGGAAACTAATAAAGTGCTAACATGGTGCTGGTTATCTTACATAATGTGTTATGCCTCATGCAGTGTCCAAATTGATGACATTTTGCTGTAGCTGGCTGTTTGACCAAACTGTCAACCTTTTAATACTCAAATTCCTTCTATAAATAGCAACCATCGCTCCATAACCTAGAGTAGTGTTGACTTCTGGGCTGTGTTCTATTGCCCTGGTATTGGCGAATATTTTAATTGTCAAATTTGATGGCCATCAATGCGAAGAAGGCTGCTCACTCACTGTAAAAATGTCTCGAACTGACAACACTCTCATTTCTTTGTCTTAATATGTGCAGGTACTTATTAGGTGCCTCATGCGGTGGAGGCAATATGAAAGTGGTTGATTCAGACTACGAGGCCCTAGGCTTGAGAGCCAGGCATGCATACTCCATTCTGGACGTGCAAGAAATACAACTTAACAGGTAAGCAGGCGAACTATTGTGTCATTTGGCAAGTGAGAAGATATGACTGTTTTTTTATTGTCTCCACAGATAAAGGTTTTCTAGTGATGTTGTTTTGCGTTAAACAATTTTTAATTTGGGTCAATCTTTGAAATTTGAGACTGCAAAATTTTTTGGTGCTTATCAAGTGTTTTTTCTCTGATGTTTCAAAATTGTGGACATGACCCTGAATAGTAAGGTTAACTGTCAACACTATGCTGAAGTATATAATTTAGTACATTCTCCAACACCTGATTTCACATTGAATTTGTTCGCAAGCAGTCATACTGAATTTGTTTTCTACTTAATGCTTTCAAGTCCTTAGGTTTGCCTGTTTGTTAGTTTCATTTGCTCCTTGTAGTTTTCTGTCATTGCTGTTGTCCTGTAAGTTACTTTTCTCTGTTAGCAAGAAATATAGTTTACTGAAGCCTTTGATACGTGTCATGTTGATTCTTGTTGACATGTTTTGTGTTGATTCTTGTTGATATGTGTTGTGTTGATTCTTGTTGATTTATGTCTTATCACTTGAAAGCATTACAATAGTTTACAGTCCACTGGATATTTTAACTGACAATATTGTTTTGATTAGACTCGTGCGACTGCGAAATCCATGGGGGCGGTTTTCCTGGAAAGGCGATTGGTCAGATGGCTCAACCAAGTGGAATGAGCTGGACTCAAATGAGAAGGACCGACTGATGGCCCACGGGGCTCACGAAGGGGTTTTCTGGATGTCTTTTCAAGACTTTATGAAGTACGTGGCGTTAGATTTGTCTTGTGACAGAGACTACTGAATAAGTTGGTTTAAGGTCATGTGTAACATTATTGGCGATTTTCTGCATTTAACTAAATAACTACAAAACTATAAAAAAATTATCTGGGTAAAAGTATGTATTTTTGAAAGTAGAAAACCAGTAGAATTTGATTTTTGACTTTTTCCAATTGGTCAGTTTTTGGCACTTGTGTCGTTTTATTAAAATTAAATGAAGAAAAAAAGGTGTATTCAAAATGAAATAATGATTTCTTTTAAAAATGTCATAAATTTTCTTTTCATATAAATTTTTTTGATGAACTCTCACTGTTTCAGTTTCCTTAATTATGATCTTTTTTGTCTGATGCTACTAAAAAGTCCTGTATTTGATAATTGAACATAATTCCTAACAAAGTTAGAATCCTGTCATCTGCTTCTGAGGTATGTTGTTAAGCCAAACTGGGGCATTTTTCTGTGGTCTCGTATACCCTTAAACTTGACTAACTTACATGCGTCTTACCACTATAAAATTGTTCTCAAAATGATTTCTGTATTTTCAAAAAAATTAGTTATTCCTCGAGACCATGCTGACACCATAAAATGGCACGCCATGACAAGCCAACTTGTAGAGTCTTGTCTAGCAATAACGAACTGTTAGTTCTTTTGAAGCCTTTTAATCACCTTGATAATTTGAGTTAGGAACAGTTTGAGACCTATTTTATTATGGTAAGCAGAGTAGAGCAAGTGTTGATTTTTGTCGTTCATAGTCACTTTAATGTGTTTTTATTTGATAAATTATTCCACCTGTCATCTGAAAATTCCTTCTAAAAGATTTCTTGTAAGTGAAGCTCGACTTGGGAAACCTTTCCATCAAATCAATGAAACACATCACAAGTTTCAACTCACTAATTGAGTGTTAAAGACTTGGTGATTACTTTAACGTTTAGCAATTAAAGCTATTTTATGACGTCTTCTGTCAAAAGTTAACATTTGGTTGAACTGATGTCACTTACAATTATTGAGCCCAAATCACTCAAATTAGAGGTAATTTCAGAGCTTGGAAGCAACATTATTTTGCTTAAGACTGTCAGAATATTGTCTGACAGTATTTTTAGTTCTATTGTTTTGTTTTCTTATTGTGTTTGATTGGCATGACCCCTGAGTTAAGTACAGTGATGATGTAATTTGTTTAATACAAAATAGTGTGGAGCTTTCTAGAAAACTGAGGTCAGAACAGTGATGATGTAATTTGTTTACTACAGTATAGTGTGGAATTTTCTAGAAGACTCTAGCATGACAGTGATTAATGCAGTCCGGAATATTCTAGAGAGTAGTACATGTTTGTAGAATGGTTGGGTAGATTCTGGAAAGTTCTAGAATGTGCTTGAATTGATGAAAAGTTCCAGAACAATGCATTAGGCTATAAATACACAAGCACGGGTTTGTGTTAGGGCTGTTCCAGCAAAATCTGTATGGGAGGGGGGGAAGGCACTTTTATTTCTCCAACCCACGACCCATAATTTTTTAATTATTTTTAATAGGTTAAAATATAAAATCCAACACTTGCAAGCAAATTGCCTCCAGGAGGACCTGTTAAGAACTTAGATGATTGACAGACAAGAATGAAAGCGCTCCGAGGAGCGAACCTTGGCGAAATTAACCAAAAAGATGACGATAAAGATGATGACGAAGATGATGAATATGACGACGATGGTGGCGAGGATGAACAAAAGAAGTAATAATAACATACACATGACGAACGTAGAAGTCCGAAATCAGTAAGAAAAAGGCTACAGTCTTGTGCGACACTTGGCGAAATTAACGGAAAAGACAACGACGGAGATGATGACGAAGATGATGACGAATATGACGATGGTGGTGGCGATGATGAACAACATCACAACATTCATATGATGAACTTAGATGTCATAAATCAATAAGAAATAGGCTACAGTCTAGTTCAATAGAAGATAAACCAACATCAATGCAGCAAGAGCGCTCAACAAAGGAACAGCGTTATCAGAAAATCTCAAATAACTCGAAAAGTAGACGCCCTAGCGAAAAATGGAAAACATCTTCTGAAAGCCCGTTCAAAATTCTATCTAAACTGATGGTATCGCCTAATTCCGTAAATTTTTCGAAAAAAATGAAATTTTGCGTTTTTTTAAGAAATTCAAAGTCAAATAACTCGAAAACGGTAAGTCTGAGAAAAAAATTGTTACAGGCCATTTGAAAGAATATACTTCAAAGAATCCACATGCAAAAAATCACGTCTTTTTCTCTTCCCGTTTAAAATCGCACTCCAGCACGACTGAAAATGGGTCAACATGCGCCAGATCCGCCATCTTGAAAGCAACTTCCGGTTTTTTGGTTTTGTATAATAGCATGTCATAAGAAACTAATACCTGTAAAAATTCGAAGGAATTGGTCTGATAATGCGCCCTCTACAGGAGAAAACGTTTTTAGGCCAAAATCGAGGTGCGCATGCGCGATCGCCGATATTTCCGCCATCTTTAACCGGAAGTAAACAATTTCCGGCATACTTGTAGCAAACTTCCGGTCCATTTACTGTGCCGATTCTTAGCTTTTTACGTAAAAAATTGTAGCCTCCAGAAGCATTTGAACCTTTAAATGGAAACAAAATGGCCGCCACAGCCGCCATCTTGGATCCGATTTTGACGAAAAACAATAGGCTTCCAGTACTTCCGGAACTACGTATTATGTGTAAATTTCGGGATGATCGGACGAAAATTGCGACCTGTATCGTGCGAACAAACAAAAAAAAAAACTTAGTGGAAGAGCAACATTCTTGGCGAAATTTATTTTGCCAAGTAACTAGTTGTCTTGTCCAATATTGTCAAAAACTAAAGTAGCCTGTGAGAAATACTTTTGGCAGCCACCAGGTGTCTCTGTTCACCATGTATCTATAATTTCAATGAACATTTTTTCAATTATAAGGATCTATGAATCTCAAACTGTCTCCACGAACTCTTTTATACTTCTATGTCAAGTGAATATTGGAACTTGTTTATCTTACTCCTCATACTTTTTATTTAAAAATCATCAAATTTCTTACATGTGTTAGCACCAGTTTAGTGTTGCATAACTAACTTTTTAATTAAATGGGACTGCAGACAAATAGTTGGCTCAAATCAAGTTGCTCATGACTTGATTAATGGCTTAGTGAGCTTATTGCACTCTGTTCACTGGCAACATGGGCTTTTTGTATTGAGATAAGTTAGGATATATGCCAATTGCAAAAAATACCACCCATTTCTAATGCATCACTACAGGAACGACCACCCATAATTTGAGTTTTTTTCTGAAGACCACCACCCATGAATTTTTATTTCTACTGCCGTCCCCCCCCCTCCCACACGGATTTTACTGGAACAGCCCTTAGTCAGATCAAGTCAGATAATCATCAGGAGATTAAGTCAGTGAGATCAAGTCAGTTCAAGAGAAGATCAAGTCAGTTCAAGTGAGATCAAGTACCTTCAATAAAGTTAATCAGGAGAATTACAGTTGAGTTGCAGTGAAGAGAATCAGCAGTTACAGCGATAGTCAATAGAGAGCCAGCTATAGAGACAGCAGATTATTGAATCAACGAGTGTAACAGTTGCTGAAAGTGTATCAGAAGTTCATCGCTAAGTCAAGGCTTCGCAGCACTGGCTGGAGCATAGAACAGACATTACGTCGGACATTTTGTTTGAGTAGGCTTGTGAACTTACGGTCGGGATTAATAAAGGATTAACTCGAACCAGTCTTCAGTCAATCGTCGCACCGAAAGCTATTAGCACCGGTCTGTAACAACCTGCGCCCACCCATACACGGGGAAAAATGTGACAAAGACCAGCTTCAACAAATTACCTGGCAACGGAGGGTCCAACAAAGTACCTGGTCACGGAGGGTCTTTTTATGTAAATTCTTTCCAAGCCCACACACCTTTTCTAATCTAAGGAAGGAACAAGTTGAGACCAGTTTTGTAACACAAAGTGATCTAAATCAAACGTTTTTTTCTTTGATGCAGCGTGGGTTTATTGGAGGGGTATTGATGTCTCTTCCAGTCACTAGGTGCCTTATCCACCAGGGGGTGAGATCATCTTGTCCTGCAGCTGTTAATGTGTCTCCCAGTCACCAGGTGGCGAAACTGTCTCGGCTTCTAGCTGTTGATGTCCCTTCCGTTCACCAGGTGGTGAGACCATCTTGTACTCTAGTTGTTGATGTCTCTTCTTTTCATTTTGCTGATTCAGTTTGTTTGGAAAATTCAGTTCTTGCCCATGTGGTGATTTTTATTCGTAGAATTGTTGAAAAACGTTATTTTTCAGTTGTCTTTTCACAGGTATTTTGACTGTGTAGACGTGTGTAAAGTTCATCCCGACTGGGCAGAGGTTCGTTTGTCTGGTGAATTCCCTCCCAATACTCAGTCACCCTCCAAGGCCGTCATGTTTATTGTAGAACAAACAACTGAGATTGAATTTGGACTCTTCCAAGAGGGGAGAAGGTGAGTGGGACTAATTATTAAACGTGTTGTATTGGTATGCTTTCAATTGTCGACTCATCAAGTGTGAAACTTACATAGCTTTGCTTAATGAAAACGAGAGCGCTCGAAGGAGCGACACTTGGCGGAATTAATCGAAAAGACGACGAACACGATATCATTCATGTGACTAGCGAAGAAATCAAATAGAGAGCACACAATCAACTACAATAAAGAATGAAAGCCTGTTCAAAACTCTATCTAAAGTGGTAGTTTGGCAAACACGATAACATTCATGTGACTAGCGAAGAAATCAAATAGAGAGCATACAATCAACTACAATAAAGAACAATAGATGGCGCAACATGACGG